>PVJN01033700.1:0-23268 GCA_004026805.1 Lasiurus borealis | reverse complement strand
TGTTGCAGACTTAAGGGATTGTCTTTTGAGGGGAGTGTGTCATCCTGAACGCTCAGAATTTGAACAAGAATAAAGAATTCCATTGGGTTATGGTTTTAGGTACATTCTGTATATAATTTGACTACATTTTTAAAATCGGGAATCTCTTCCCCTTCATAACAATCGCTTTATAAAGACTTTGACTTTCATTGTGAACTGGGTGTATTGTCCGGGGAGCTCCCATTCTGTAAACTTGAAATTCATCCAAAAAGCTGTTGAAAGGCATTAAGAAGACCCTTGGCACAGGGTGTACTTTAGTAGTACTTTCAGGATTTTTATGTCTTCCCCAACCTCAGCATCACCTGTCTTCATCATAAACCCCTCACTTTTCTCCAGTTTTAAAAAATATTTTCTACTCTTCAGGAATATCGATAGTCATAGCTATAGTCATAGTTCCCCTTTCTCTGGGTAATTTGAATATAGTGGTACCTCGAGATGCGAGTTTAATTTGTTCTGTAACCTTGAGGCGCGGGGAAACTATGAGACGCTCGTGTCACGGTAAACTGGTGGGTCGTGTGCAGCCGGCTGATCCGCGTGATTATTCCTATCTCAAATGTTGCTTGTATTTCAAAGCAAAATCGCTCGCTCGCTCGACGGCTCGTATCTCAAAAATCTCGTATGTTAGGGCACTCGTATCTCAAGATACCACTGTATGTACTACTCAGAGGAAGGAGCTTAGGTAATCATAGCCTATTACTTGATGCTGGTCATTCACCTGTTATCATTGTTTCTAGACTACAAATATCTATGACTAATAATAAGTTCTCTTTTTTATCTTTCTCATAAGAAGACATTCATTGAAAGTTTAGCTCCTTTCTCTGAAAGAAGGGTTGCATTTATATCTTTGTTTTTATAAAGGGGTCAGTATGTTATGTATATTGGGCTTTTAATTCCTATTGCTTGTCAGAGGATGGCATAAGGCCTGTCCTATATAATAAAAGGCTAATATGCAAATAGACCGAACGGCAGAATGACCGGTCACTATGATGTATACTGGCCACCAGGGGGCAGAAGCTGTCCCTGGTGGTCATTGTGCTCCCACAGGCGAGGCGCTGCTCAGCCAGAAGCCGGGCTCGCAGCTGGCACGTGCAGCAGTGGTGGTGGGACCTCTCCTGCCTCCGCAGCAGCGCTGAGGATGTCCAACTGCAGGCTCAGGCCCACTCCCGGACATCCCCCAGGGATCCTGGACTGTGAGAACGCACAAGCCAGGCTGAGGACCCGCCCTCCCCCGAGTGCACGCATTTCGTGCACCGGGCCTCTAGTGCTTACATAATAATGAAATATCTCATCTGTAGAAGAAACCATCCTGATTTTCAATGGCATTTTCAGTAGCAAGGAAAATAGTCCTCAAGCCCTGCCTCTACTGTCCAGGCAGAAAGCCCTTCATGTAAGGCTGGGTGAACCCCATGGAGGGTCCTTCAGGCTTACTCGGGCCATGTGGGGGTGGGGTGCCACAGTTAGAAGAAACCAACCTCCTTGTGTCCTGGGTACATCATGGGTGCCTCCATGTCTGTCACAGGCCTGGTCCTAGGGGATGGCAGCAGTCATTCAAGGAGTGAGCCACTTTCTTAGCTTTAGACTCTTCCTATGCAGCTGTCTAAATCTAATAACTACCCCTTCCATTAATGTTCTGTCATTTGGTAAAGTGAAGGTATGGATGGAGGTGTGTAGGCAAGATAGTGAGTTTTCCCTTGTTCCATCAGTTTGTAGAGTCTCATTACCACAAAATGTATCCTTCCGTTCCATACAGTATTCTTAGAAGGAAGTAAAGGATTTATCCCAGTTTCCAAATTAAAGATCTTTATTTAGAAGGGGATGTTGGTAGAGTACATCGTGGATACTGACATTCTACTTCCTCTAACATTAGAGCCCTCCATCTCTCCTTTCCTCCCTTCCTTCTATCTTCCTTCCCTCTCACCCTCCCACCCTTCTTCCTCCTTCCCCATTCTCTTATCGTCCAGTTTTCTTCACCTGTTTTTTCAAAACCATTGCTTGCACATTGTCTTTGCCTAGGATCTGTATTAGTGTCTCACTCACTTCAAGTATATCTATATTATAAAAACCCTATCTATATTATAAAAACCCAGTGGCCCTAACGCCGTAACGACCAAAGGACTGTCACCAGGAGGTGCGGCGGGATCTGGGGTTCCACGGTGGCATGCGGGTGGGCGGGGCCGCGTGACTGCTCGCAGTGGGCCTCTAGTATATTAATAAACTACAAATTTTTATGGTTCTCTGTGAATTTCTCTTTCACCCTAAAATTGATACTCAAAATCTAACAAAATCTTTTTTCTTCCCCTTTTCTTGTTCTTTATTAACTTCACCCCAAACAGGGTAGACAGGTGTTCTTTATCATACCTCATATTTGAGATGTCCATTATCAGTCACACAACGTATTTTTAGGAAGCTAAAACTATAGTCAACCAAGCTCATTAAGAGGAATAGAGACGTGAAATTTCTTCTAAGTAGTGACGGGTTCTTTTCAAACTTGAATTTCCTAAAACTCTGTATAAGGGAACATCATGAAACCAGAAACCAGGAGATTTTAATTCTGTGGTTTATTAACTTTGTGTCATTAAACCTTTATGGGTTTCCATTTTCTGCTCTCTAAAATACGAACAATGTTTGCCTTGTCATATGGATATGGTTGATAAAATTACAGTACGTATCAACACTGAATGACTTTTGTGGTTTTTGTTACATACGTGTTGTATCTACAAGGAATGATTATTGTGTCATTTTACGTAGCCATCACCTACAGTTGCTTCCTTCTTTTATTAAAGATTCCAAATCTATGCAAGACGGCTGGGGGGAGAGTGACGGGCCAGTGGCAGGCGCTCGCCATTCCAGCTGGGAAGAGGAGGAGGATGGAGGAGTCTGGAACACTGCCGGCTCTCAGGGAAGCGCTTCCTCCCACAACTCGGCCAGCTGGGGGCAAGGAGGAAAGAAGCAGATGAAGGTAGGCCGCCTCGGGAATGTTCGAGCTTATTCATTCAGAGAAGGCAGCGCTGAGGGTGTTGCAGTAGAGGTAGGGCAGCTGGAGTCCCCGAGGCTCTAAGTACGAGAGAAAAATATTTTCTTGGGAGCAAGTAACTGCTTCCTCTTTACCCCTCACGCTCCTCCCCCCTGACTTCGAAACCACGCACCACAGAGCTGTTGCTATGGGTGAAATGGAGTTTTCAAAGATAGATGGCCTGTACTTTTAATTTCTATATTATAATTATTCTTTGGAAGCTTTCAAGGCGTATTCTATAAACGTTTCGTGCTGTTGCGTTCCAAAGCCAGGAAAGGCCTTAGAGAGAATCCTCATGAATATGAATGGGAACCAGAGTAAGATAGCTTCTCCGGTGGCACTCGGCGGGGCTGGTTTTTATCGAATTCAGGAAATTCCAAGGCCCGGAACCTTCTCCCAGCAGGAGCCTGAAATCCAGCACATTGTTCTGCTGCCATCACCACTTTAGCCACAAAACTCTCTCTATCTTGCAGAACGAACTCTCTTACCGTTAAACAGTAACTACCGACTCTCCCCTCCCGCCATTGAGGGGTGGGTTTGTTTGTTTTCTTACCTTTAAACATGTACCTGAACTTCAGCACCTTATTGCTTTCAAGCATAACAAATGGATAGGACAAATATGAGAACACAAACAGAATTTTTTAACTGTAGAACGTACAAGTGCGCAAACCCCCATCACATCATCCCTACCCTCAGCAAGTCCATATCATTGCTCCACCTGCTTTCTCCATGGAAGTCAAAGTGGAGCTGGTGCTTCGTGTCTTGTTCCGGGGGGAAGCTAATTTGGCCCATTAAGAAACAAACAAAAACTCACGTCTGCCTTATTTTGCAATAAGTCAGTGACACGGTGTCTTCTGCTAGGCTTCTTTCCCATTGGGGACCCATGTCTTTTATACCGGGAAGCAAACAGATGGAAGTATTACATGGACACATTCTTCATTGTATCCGTACAGAGAATAACGAGCAGTTTAATAAGGCTTCATGCACTAGCATCCAACACTTTTTTTCAATGCCAACTGGCTTGGGTTACAAGAAGATACGAAAAGGGAAGGTACAAGCATGCAAACATTATAATTTATAAAATCTGATACTGACTGTAAATTTTTTCAGTTACTTTTAATTCAGTGTGACAAAAAGAAAATAAGAACAAAAGCATAGATCTATCTAAGGCTTATTACTCTTATTTTTTTACAGAGAGAAAGGGGGAGGGATAGAGAGTTAAAAACTTTGATGAGAGAGAAATATTGATTAGCTGCCTCCTGCATGCCCCCACTGGGGATGTGCCCACAACCAAGGCACATGCCCTAGACCGGAATGGAACCTGGGACCCTTCAGTCCGCAGGCCAACGCTCTATCCACTGAGCCAAACCGGATTCGGCTTTTTACTCTTTTAGATTAATATATAAAATATGAAAATAAACATAATTAAAGAGGAATAATTAGGGTTCAAAAAGGTAAACTCTTGGTTCTCTACTTTCTGTCTATGTTTATGTAACTCAGATATGAAGTTGAAAAAATAAATGATTTGATTCTGAGGTTACATATTTCGTTTCTGTAGTGCGCACTAAAAGGAGGAAACAATGATTCATGGATGAATCCTATTGCCAAACAGTTTTCAAATATGGGATTGCTGGTAAGTTTTATTTTTTTCTATGTGTAATGTATCCCTACTTTTAATTTTAGTACCAATTTTAAGACCATTGCCACATATAGTACAAAATTACAGATTTGGAAACTGGTTAAACAGTGTTCCTGGTTTGGATTTAGATTTGTTTTCTGTTCTTTTTTTTTTCTTAGTCAAATACTCCAATATTTAAGTATTATGTGTATGTTTTTAAGTTGCAGTTCTTGTATTTTTTTCTTTATGCAGGTAGGGAAAAAAGAAACAGGCACTTAAGATTGGTACAGTATTCCCAGCTACTGTACCAGTTTTAAAAGACAACAATAGCAAAATATCTAGAGAGCTTATTTGTGATTAATGATGTAGGGAATTCTTGTAGAATTTCTGATTTCCTTTATCTCTTGGGAACATTCTGGGGACACCCGGGCCCTGGTTGCCAACTGACAGATGACTTTGACTTGGCTGCACATTGCCAGATTTGATGACTTGACAAGTCACGAGAAGAAGTTGTCATCGTTTGGCTGCGACTTAGGAAATTTGATCCGTAGCTGACTTGAACTTGAGGACAGGGGTTTATTTCTACAAGCAGCTGTTTAGCTATTGCTCAGTCCATAGATTTACTGACGCTGGTTCCATGTGAACATGGAATTTAGGAGTATCGGCACAGCAGCAATCACAAGTATTACTGTCTCTATTCCACATGTTACTGTCCTTGTAGAGCGCCAGTAGTAAAATGGGAATCTCACGTGAATGATACCATCTCTTCTCTGGTTCAAACCTTAATTCAAACCTTTCATTTTCTTTCATGGTTCTTTGCTTTGCAGAATCAAACTGAAGATAATCCAAGCAGCAAAATGGATTTGTCTGTAGGTGTGTATCACTCCGCTAATATGAATGGAATATTTTTCTTAACGACAGCCTGTGGGGACCCCTGCTCAGCTTGAGCGGGGATGGACGCAGTTCAGTAGACACATATTGAACACACTCTGTGGAAAGGTACTGTGCCAGGCGCTAGGTAGGGCTCGAAAACCCAAATGCCTGCAAGAGCCAGGGAGTCATGTCAAGGAGTGGTGTGTGCCAAGTCTAAGAAATCGGGGCTCGGAGGCTGCTGGTTCGCTGTGGAGAGGGGAGGTGCCACCTAAAGGAGTGGTACCCAGCCTTGCTGGGCTCCTAGCCATTGTTGCCAGGGAGGAGCTGAGACTCAGCCATCATGCTTTTGCCAGGTCTTCCGGTTTTTGAAGAGAGGCCAGAAGAAATCCAGATGTATATCGATATCCTGGTTTTCAACTATTGGAAGTTCATTCCAGTTTTTGAAAATGCTGTGTGTGGCCAAACACAGTATGTCTGTGGCCCCGCCAGCCTCGGCTCTCAGGTTGCCAGTCCTGTCGGCCGGGGATGTTTTATGACTGACTGACTCTCCCGGGACCAGTGGAGCAGAGGCAGGGTCAGCCCTTTGTCCGTGGGATTTTCAGAAAGATGCTGCTGCTCGCCTGCTTACACAGAATCAAACACCAAGAAGGAAGCAGAACAGTCCTGGATAATGACATAGTCTTTGATCTGTGACATTTTATTTATTTTTTATTACTATTTTTTTAATATATTTTATTGATTTTTTACAGAGAGGAAGGGAGAGGGATAGATAGTTAGAAATATCGATGAGAGAGAGACATCGATCAGCCACCTCCTGCACGCCCCCCACTGGGGATGTGCCCGCAACCAAGGCACATGCCCCTGACCGGAATCAAACCCGGGACCCTTCAGTCCGCAGGCCAGTGCTCTATCCACTGAGCCAAACTGGTTTCAGTGATCTGTGACATTTTAAATATGAGAATAACTGGAAATAAGCTTCTGGGGCACTGATCATGTCCGTGTACAATAGCAAATTTGTAAAGCTGTGAAGGAAAAGGGGAAATAATCATTGCACCTGGGAGTTACACGGCACAAGTCACGTGCCACACCGTCCCTTGTGCTCCAGTTCTAAATTTTAGAGGCAACCGTTATGCCTCTTTGATTATTTATTCGTAACTAGAGGCTCGGTTCATGAAATTAGTGCAAAGATAGTCCTGCCTTCCCTGGCTGCCGGCACCACTTCCTCTGGCACCCAAGACCCGGCTTCCCTCCAGCCACCAGCAGACATCTGGGAGCCGGCTTCCCTCTGGCCGTTGGCTTTTTCCAGAAGGGCATCCGGTCTAATTAGCATATTACACTTTTATTGTTACAGATATTTCACAACCCCACTCATTTGTCTCTAACAGATGCTATAATAGCAAGAGACAAATTCTTTCACTGAGGACATCTGAACGTATGAGCAAGACATACTCAGCAAACATATCAATAGCCAGAATAAAATGTTTTAAGTCAGATTTTTACCAGGTCAGCCCTAAGGTTGTCTGTCAGTCTTCCATAGGAAACGAACTACAACTGACACATGCGGGGTTTGTTTGTTCTTTTAATTAAATGAAAAGGACCCCTGTGTTCCAGGGAGGTCGCCAGCAGCCAGATGGATTGAGAGTGCTTTTGGTCTTATACCCAGCACCCCGGGGCGGAGAATGGGGTAGATCACTCTTGTTCATGGGGGAGACATTGACTCTTGAAATTTTTCTGCGGTACCTTTTAGGGAGCCTTACAGATAAAAAATTCGATGTGGACAAGCGAGCAATGAATCTCGGGGATTTTAATGATATCATGAGGAAGGATCGATCTGGGTTCCGTCCACCTAATTCCAAAGACATGGGAACCACAGATAGTGGGCCTTATTTTGAGAAGGTGAGTTGAATCCTTTATTTAAGGTAATTCATGAGAACCACTTTGGTTTCTGTTTGTCTTTTGATAATCCCGGGAGGAAGCATAGAATTATTGAACCAAATGAATGAATAAAACATAAATATCATCTGATTTAAATAGTGACATGAAAACAGTTGATTTCAGCTGGTGATGATGCAGGAGCTAGAACCATCGGTCTTTAGGTATCGATTTGAGCATTGTGAAGAAGGTCTAAGTTTTAGAAAGTTTATGAAGTTTGGAGAAGAGAAATTGTCTAACTATATACATAGTGAAGGAAATGAAAACATGTAGAAGGAATTTTAGAGACCTTTCTGAATTATTTTTTTCTGCTACTTCTTGTGCAGTTGAAAATTAAATTGCAATATCTTACGCAAATACTCTATCTCTGAAAGCCTTGCCTTCTAGCTGTCACGATGACCCAAAACTTTCTCCTTTGCTATTTCTAAGTATTCTTTGCTGATCTTGTTTCATTTCTTTAGTGATCTATTTAGTTATAGTGGTATAATTTCAAATTCTTAACTAACTGATTTAAATAAATCGTGTACATATTTGTTTTGATTTTTAACAATCCTAATGAAGGAGGTTATTCCTGAATTCAGAATATCAGCTCGCAGTGTTGATGGTTAAAACCAAAATGTTTAGATCTGGCGCATGTCTGACACCATTGATGCTGGTCCAACATATCCACAAGGAGATTTACTCTGGCTGCTGTTTCTGCAGCTGCAAAGACTAATCGATATCAGATGCATAAAAATACAGTGTCTGGCAATTTCTGTCTTAGTGCAGCGGACAGAATGTGTTACTGACTTCGAGGATAATAAAAATCTATATCAAAGATGACAGATGGTGTCTGTTGGGCAAAGTGTGATGCTGATGATCAGATCCAAATTCTGTCCTTGTTTATTGCTAATCCACTCTTAACGTTGTTTGTTCCTAGTGTTTTCTCTCTCTTCCCTTCTTGCATTCTGTTGCTTCACTAACCAACCCCGGTGATTGGCTAACTCCTACTTTTCAGCTGACTTTGCCTTTCTCCAATCAAGACGGGTGCCTTGGGGATGAGGCTCCCTGCTCTCCCTTCTCCCCTTCTCCCAGCTACAAGCTGTCTCCCTCTGGTTCCACACTACCCAACGTCAGCCTTGGAGCAATCGGCACAGGGCTCAACCCCCAAAACTTCGCTGCTAGACAAGTAAGGAGGCCCCTCACGTTTCTGACTGCGTGGCTGCGGCCTCGCCCTGGCCCTGGTCTGAAGTTGACGCATCATTTGTCTGTCGGGGGAAATGTGTTGATTACTGAATGCACAGAATGAAACCGATACAGGCTTTCGATCTCTCAGCCCATAGAACCCATCTCTCCTCATGTTTCTCAACATGGATTTTATGTTAAATCTGTTTCTTTTGTCTTCTCATTCCCTGCTCTCCAGTTAACTGATCACTGCCTTCAAAAAACGTTAAATAGGTAACCTATTATTTAATTTAGCAACATATTTGCCATTTTTAACATCATATTAAATACCAATTACTAATATTTTTTAAATATATTTTATTGATTTTTTACAGAGAGGAAGGGAGAGAGATAGAAAGTCAGAAACATCAATGAGAGAGAGACATGGATCAGCCGCCTCCTGCATGCCCCACAGTGGAGATGTGCCCGCAACCAAGGCACATGCCTCCGACTGGAATCGAATCTGGGACCTTTCAGTCCGCAGGCCGACGCTCTATCCACTGGGCCAAACCGGTCTTGGCCCAATTACTAATATTTTTAAGGTATTTTCAGTTTAATAAAATGCTCATTGAGAGCGACAGCATCTTAAAATCTAGTGTCTTTAAAGTGTGAAGTACAGTAATTACTGAGGAAGTTAACTTTATTAGATAACTCAGCTTTGGGAAGGTGATGCTGCTCACGTGGCAGTGCTTCTTTCAGCCTGGACAGCCCCTCTCCCGGCATCTGATCTGTGGTCTCTGGGTAAGGCCATGCCACAGAAACAAGACGGGCAAGGCTGGCATAGTCATGCCCACTGGCTTTCGCAGGACTGAGGGACGCAGCAGGCCTTTGTCTGTCACCCTGCAGGAGCTCTGCTGCAGTTTTTGTTGAGAAAACCAGGAATTTGGGGACAATTGCTTTATGACAGTGACCCCATGATGATATTTCCGTAGCCAAGTTCTGTGACCTTCACCTCTGGATGTCAGGGAAGAACATGGAATTTTTAGCTGCACTCATTTTACTTCCACATGACTTTTCACATAGAAAGAATGCTGTAAAACATCTCTGACACCAGAGTCCTCACGATGCATGTAGTTCTTCCGTATGCTTTTTATTTATTGCCTTAGCGTATTTTTAAAAATGGATATTATATCCATGTGGCCATATTGGTTATAGCACATTTTTAATGGATTATACTATATCCATGTGTTCAGATTGGTTATCTCTAGATTGGGAGTGACAGGTAATATTTTTTCCTTTATATTTCATTGTTTCTCTTAATGTTTCCACAGAGGATATGGATATATATAACTTACATTAACATAGAAGAACAATTATATCAGTGTTTTGGGGGGCCCTTTTGTCTCTGGTAGAGGTATAGAAAATATAAAAGTAGTTAAAATACTCTTCGTTAGTGGTAATTATGAACATGCTTACATGGTCACATGATAATCAAGTGCTGTTATACATAAGCATTCGTGTAACCGGCCAGCCAACCTAGCTGTGCCTGAGTCTGTGAAAAGATCCTTCTCTTTGTCCTGTTGGTCTGTGGAATGCTGCAAATCCATCGTGAGCCAGGTCTACACACACACTCTGTCCAAATGTGGTCATGGTTTTTTCATAGTGTTTTTAAATACTGACTTAAAATGTGAGGTTTTTCTTTATAAATCACGCAAGATTTCAATCAGCTTGGAAACTCTTTTTAATGTATGGTAAACACTATAGTTGTGGCAAATTTCACCAATACTTAGGGGAACTCAGGTCATCATAAAAGCCTCACATATCACAGTGAACTTTTAGACATCATTAACGTGTACATTTTGGTAACCATTTTCCTAATTTCTAGAAGATTCAGCCTGTAAGATTACCACTAAATACATTGCTGGGCACAATAGCTACTTCTGAACCAAGAAAATAACTAGCTTGTAAAGCCAACATTCCATATAAAAAAAAATACAGGAGAAAAAAATAGAGAAGGTATTTTTTGATAGAATATTGTTGACTTCTGTATAAAAGTGACCACATCAGATATCAGACTGCTTGGTGTAGCTTTAGAGACACTAGGCATAGAAAACTAAAAAGAGCAAGTTACTTTTTTTTTTTTTTTTTTTTTTTTTTTTGATTTCAGAGAGGAAGGGAGAGGGAGAGATAGAAACATCAATGAGGAGAAAGAATCATTGATCGGCTGCCTCTTGCACACCCCCTACTGGGGATCAAGCCTGCAACCCAAGTATATGCCCTTGACTGAAATCGAACCCTGGACCTTTCAATCCTTAGGCTGACACTCTATCCACTGAGCCAGACCAGCTAGGGCAGCAAGTTCCTTTTACTACTTCTTACCAAAGGAGATAAAAATTTAAAACGACCCTCACAAAGCAGCTTTGGACTTATTAAAACATGGAAGATGGCAAGGACTTTAGCTACCAGAAACCCCACCATCCAAGGACCAGTCCATATGAATAATTAACATAAAATACAAGATTATTAGTCTGATAGTCAAGTGTCAGTGAGAACAGTCCTTAGACCAGCGGTCGCCAACCTTTCAGACCTCCGCAGACCACCAGTTAACAACCGCTGCTAGACCACTCGGCACCTTAGATCATTGAGCCATCCTGAGCTTGCAGAATATTCTAGTAAAATAAATGCTTCCTCTTTTTCTAGGAATGATTAGTAAGCTATTGACTACTACTGTGGCCACAGAAAAGTGAGAGCTGAGTCATTTCACCTTAGGTGACACTTTGGATTATTTAGACAGGAGAAAAAGAGATATTCAAGTTTCTAGAGTTACTATTTTCTTGTTTAAACAATTCTTTGAGAGATTTAAAATTTATGGTGAATCTTTGATTTTCTTTTTAGATTGACACACTTTTTATTGCCATTTCTACTTTATGTTCACAATTTTTCTTTTCAGTGCTTTCAAGCTTATTAATTTCCTTGCTGCATTCTCTTAATCTGTTTTAAATCATTAAGCCATCAAAATATCTTTAGTATTCTAGAACTCAATGCCATTACAAAATTTTTTTAAATCCCTTATCCCCACGATCCCAGGGATAAGATGATGGTGGCCCCTTCAGTTCATGGTACACATGCTGGGTCTAAGCAGTGGGATAGCCGTCTTCACTGATGATGATCAGTGGGAACTTGAACTTCAAGTAGACGAAATTGGTGGGTCATGGATGTTTGCAAATGTTGTGCTCATCCTACAGACCAGGGCTTCGTTGAGCTTTGGGAATTGAAAGAAGGACATGGGTGGGAAGACCGAAGGGAAAATAACTAAAATGTAATTTGATGGTGGGCATTGTCGGAGAGTTTTAAAGTGTTTTGAGGACACAGAGTTGGGCTTAGTTCATTTGAATGTGAAATGAGGAAGAAGGTTTGGGGGAAACTTTCTTGGTGAGGACGACCCCTGAACTGGGCCTTGAAGAGCCTGTGTAAAAACTGCCTCAGTCAGAGGGAACTTGACCTTGTTGTCAAGTACGGTGTGTGGTGACTTTGCTGAAGGACTTAGGAAGGAGGGGGCATTCAGCCCCACTTTCTGTAGCTTTCTGGAAAAGTAGAAAAGTGCTCCCGTGAGTTGGTCCTCCAGAAAGCAGGCAGTTAAGTTTGCTAATTAACTAGACTGATAGTCGAACGTTTGAATGGGAAGTTACAGGTGAGTAATGTTGGTTCTGGTGTTCCTGTAAAGATTTTTCTCCTTTCCCCATTCTTTTCATCTCACTCTTTGATGGATTCCCATTTCCTCATCTAGCAAAGAAGGGACGAAGCAGACCCAAGACAGGGAAGGGTATTCAGGTCTGGAGTAGGGTTCTCAGTGGAACGGGGCTGGACTCATCATTGGCTGGCACTGATTTTATGACGGAACTAACCAGAGAACTAATACCATGTGCTGTTCCACAGTAATATTACTCATAAGCCTGCAGTTTTACTCAGTTGCCTTTCAAGGTGGATCTTGGCTTATAAGGCTTGAGAATGAATATGGTAAAACCAGTCTTAAAGTTGAAATAAATCTTATATGGCCTGTATCTTTCAATACAAAAAAAAAAAGAATAAAATGAGTGCCTTTTCTGACATTTAACTAAATTTAACCTTTTTGGTTTATAGAGTTAATCAGATTACAGGGGTGGTAATGACATGGCCATGATTGAGTTGGAATAACATTCCTGAGCATTCCAAGATCAGGAACTTTTCAGGTATAAAATTCTGTAATTCATTGGAAAATAAGATACGATTCTTCTGAGGGAGAGAAAATCTGGGCTGTCTCTTACTTGCATTTCCCTGTATTAACAAAAGCCTCACTGTCGCATTACGTTTGCAGGGTGGCAATCACGGTTTGTTTGGAAATAGCACAGCACAATCGAGAGGTATGCACACCCCCGTGCAGCCACTGAATTCTTCTCCCAGTCTCCGGGCGCAAGTGCCTCCCCAGTTTATCTCCCCCCAGGTAAGCACTGTTCGTTTCCGCAGTCCCAAAGCAGATGCCGCTCGGGTGGTTGGCTGGCTTTGTGTGCGTAAAAGGAAAAATAATAGTCTTAAATTTAAAAATCCAAATACCGAAGATCAAGGTTTTTAAAACAAACTATTAAATCTTACTTTTGTATTGTATTGTGCATACAAAGTAGATGTTTTGGCATGAAAAGCATTCTGGCTGTATTCCTTTTCATCATATATTTTTCTAATACTGTATTGGTTTTGTAATTGTATATGATTAAAACTGCTTTAAATTGTATGGTGTCTGTATTCAGAAATTGGTTGCCCTCAGGGATTCACCCAAAGATGAACCAGAAAATTGCCAGATTCTGATTTTTCTGGGAAGGCTTGAGGAGCTGTCTGCTAACATACAGACGAGGTTCTCTGGGCGGAGTTTGAGAACTAAAAAGTCTCGGGAATCTCCCACCTACTGCCCCGCAGACCTCTCAGGAACGAATAAGCGCTGATAAGCTTGCGTAAGGTTCATTCAGTGTGTGACCTGAGTCTCCCTGGAACGTTCCTTTACTGAACTAGGTTAAACCAAAGGCTTTCAGTCCCATTCTACCAAAGGGGTGAGGCAGTTACTAGATCCAGCAAACTGGTTGTAAAAGGTCGGATTTTGTTTAGTTTTTTGCAATGTCTTGTACAACAAAGACATAATCTATAGATTTCAAATCCTGTTTTTGTCCTGGCGTCTGTATCCGTCTTGGTAGAGGAAGACTTGTTCATTGCGTGGCCCCTCTGAGTGTCTCTCCTCCCCTTTCTGCTCTCGTGTAAGTCCCAGTCATACTTCATGTCTCGTACAGTGGTGTGTCCTGCAGACAGATCTCTTCCTGACTCTCCAGGACTCGCAGTGACAGTGCCTCCATCCTTGGAGCACTTTCTAGTTTGCCTCAGCAGCGGCTCGGCAGTCATTCATGGTTATTGATATCCGCAGCGTGCCAGACAGTGTGTTGACATTGCACATCCCTGCCTCCTGGAGTGGAGCGTCGGCGGAAAGCGTGATGAATGTTGTATAGAAAGGCTTACCGGAGTGCGGGGAGCTGGACAAGGCCTCACGCTGGCAGTGACATTTAAGCTGCTTCTTGAAGCATGAGTCACAGCTGGCGGGCACAGCCAGATTAATGGTGCCTTCCATGCAGCGGGCGCGGCCTGTGTGAAAGACGGGAGTCTCTGGGAGAAAGCGGAAATGATTTAATTGGGATGATGAGTTGGAGCTCGTGGAAGCAGATAGCTGCTGTGTGGAGTAGAATAGGAAGAAGGTAGTCGGGAAGTTTGGAACCAGATGTGGAAAAGAAACGCCTTGCTCAGGAGTTTGGACTGTGTCCTTTGGTCTGCATGCTTATAACCATCCTTTGGGCTGTTACTTAAAAAACATTTGACTTCCTAAGTCTCTTCCGGGAGACTGAGACAGAATCTTGCGTAGTGGGGCCTATTTACCAAACCCAGGTGATTGTGATGTGTACCCTAAAGTTTGGCTGCTACCGCTATAGATCATAAATTATTGGGCAAGATTTTTTTAGCTGAGCGACAGTGTAGGAAAATGTATGTGTTAGAAAGATAACCTGACAGTAACATAAGGACATGTTTAAATGGCAGAATTATTAGAGCAAAGGAGCTGTCACAAGGCCAGTCCAGGAATCCAGGAGTCTAGTGGCAGTGGGAATTAAGACCTTGTGACGGTCACCAAGGACCTTTGTGTGTGGAATACAATGGTCTGTTCTCTAGCTGCTTCTTATTCAGTGTATCAGCAGCATTTGACACAGTTGGTCACTCCCTCTTTTTTTTAACTGTTAAATTGTTTATTTTTATTATAATTTCTTACTTACCTCTTGTTTTGTTTCCCAAAATAATAAATGGCAAGTAAACATTTACTCTCTGTCCAGTCACAATAAAAACTGCTTTTATTGCCCTGGCTGGTATGGCGCAGTGGATAGAGCGTTGGCCTGCAGACTGAGGGGTCCCGGGTTTGGTTCCAGTGAAGGACACATGCCTGGGTTGTAGACTCGGGTCCCCAGTGCGGGGCGTGCAGGAGGTGGCCGATCAGTGATTTTCTCTTGTCATTGATGTTTTTCTCTCTCCCTTTTTTTCTGAAATCAGTAAAAAATATAAAATACTAATAAAAAGAAAAATAAATTAAAAAAAAATTAAATTGCCTTTATTTCTCATTACCATCTTTGCTCACTCTTCAACAGAAATAATATTCTGTGCTCTAAATTAATACAATGTTCTGATGTACCTCATGTGACATTAGGCATGAAATAAGTAGGTAGCAGTAGCTGGAGATACTTTTCTCTGGGGAATAATAAGTGTTATTAAGGAAAAAAGGGCATAGCACTTTGTACTAGGGACTTAACCAAGTATGTAAGTCTTGATTGTTGATGGTATCACTGGGGGGAATTGACCTCCAGGCCAGTTGGCTGTGAGGATCAGCTGTGTCTATGCTGGGAGAACTTCTTTGTTGATGGCAGCCTTATGAGACAAGACTTGCAAAATTGCAAGCCATTGTGCTTGGCTGGGATGGAGTGGAGTCTCAGGGCGGGGCAAACAGCTTGGCTTCCCGTCAACCTTGCCCTATGAGGCCTCTGGATATCAGTGTCCTCAGTAATCGCTGTAAGCACTTCTGAGAGAGAGCCGCCCTCGAGTTTCGCCCATTGCCAATCAGTCCAGTTTCTCCCCGAATGAGTCTGTGTTCAGCGTAGTTGGGAGGTTCTATCTCCACAGCTCCCCGAGTCTCAGTGTGCTTTCTCTTTTCCTGACAGTCCAGTTTCTCTCCGAATGAGTCTGGGTTCCCAGAAACTCACCTGGAACTGGAGGTCAGCGCAGTCGGGAGTTTCCATCTCCCTCCTTTCCTTTAGAAAGCCAGCTACACACTCAGCCGCTTGTGCATTCACCAGTCAGTTCTCTCCGCGTACGCGTGCCTCCAGACCTCTGTCTCTGCAAGCTCCCCTGAGTCTCAGTGTGCTTTCTCTTTTCCTGACAGTCCAGTTTCTTCCCGAATGAATCTGGGTTCCCAGAAACTCGCCCAGAACTGGAGTTCAGTGCAGTCGGGATTTCAGTCTCTCTCCCACTTCAGAAAGCCAGCCACACACTCAGCCACCCGGGCACTCACCCGCCTGTCCTCTCCACACGCTCGCAGCTCCTCTGATTCTCAATGTGCTTTCCCTTTCCTTCTAGTTGTAGAATTTTCACTCAGCCGCCTTCCTATGGTTCTGGATGGTGTCTGCTCTGTCTTTTAATTGTAGTTTTGAAGTGGTTGTGCGAGGCAGCAGTGTAGGTGTTTACCTATGCCGCCATCTTGGTTTCCCCCCCACTCTTTAACCTTTAAACATCACAGTGCCCCTTTCTCAAACTTCAAACCTCCTTTCACCATCTTTAGTGACTGCTGGTGATCTCACCCAGTGGAATGGCTTGAATACAGTGGAATGGAGTTCTTAACTCCACAGATTTCTGGGGATCTCTATTAGGGTGCCTTTGGCATCTCAGATTAACACGTCCAAAACAGAGCTTCTGACTTCACCCCACACTCCCCTCAACAGCATTCTCTTCCTCCCAGTAAATGGCACTCTCACTCTGCAAGTGTTCGGGTCACAGCCCTGAGACCTCATTGTCCATCTTCTCACAGTGCACACCCAGTCCGTCAACAAATCCTTCCTTCACAGCTTTATCCAAAACCTGACCAGTTCTTACCACTTCCTCTAATAGGACCCACGGCCAAGTCACCACCATCTCTCTCCCAGAAATGGCCTCCTGGCTTCCAAAACCGCACTCACTATATGAGGCAGCCATTAGCCACCGGAGCACTGGAAATGGGACTTGGCAAATGCAAGCACTAAATTTTTAATTTTAATTAATTTATATAGCCACAACTAGTCAGTGGCTACTATATGGACAGTACAGCTACAGAACATTTATATCAATGTAGAAAGTTAAGGTAAATCAAGTTACTACTTTACTGGGTATCAATCCTCTTATTGCTCTCTCTCTAAGAACTCAAAGCCAACTCTTAACTCGGGGCTTTGAGGCTCTGGGTGAGATCCCCTCCTCTGTCTGCCGCGCTCCCATTTGTTCAGGCCTCTCCTGCCAAACAGGCCCCAGCGCACTGAGCATGTTTCTGGATTGATCTCCCAGATTGCCACGTGACTTCATCCTTATTGCCTTCGGATCTACGCTTCAGCGCCCCCTGATCAGAGAGGCTTTCTCAGGCCGCCGCCACCCACTGTTCCTCTCCCTCCCCCGAGCAGGGATTCTGAGCTCAGTACATTTCTGTCAAGTCATGGGAAGATGCATTTCTGAACGATTTAGGAAATGGAATAGTTAGGAGAGCACAATTAAAGTCATCTAAGAGACTTAGTTAAGGCTGCAAATTTCGTTATGACCAAAGTATGTGTTCTACTTGGAAAATAAAAATGCTTGTGTTCTTCTATATTTTTGAAATGTATTTATTTAGCAAAATGTGATTAACATAGAGGCAGTCGGTATGTAATGTACACATAGAAAGAAGACGTTGAAAGTAATCTTTACGATTTATAACTACAAATATTCCAGGCCTGGGGTTTTTCTACCTTCCTCAGATATTCAGAAAGTAACAGATTCTAGCAAGCCTTTGTCTTGCTTTGAGATTGCTGTCATTTTGCACCCGCAGTGCTTCGTTAACTGCCATATTGGCTCCAACCTGATCTTCACTTTCTCCGACCCAGCTGGAAATTGATGGCTTTTAAGCCAGAGTAATTAACTCCCTGCCACGGGAATGTGCAAACCTGCACTTTAATTACTCTGCAACCCGGGTACAAATAGCCTTTTGCCAGGAGCTAGTCTGCTTCTCTCTGGTCCTTCTGTAGCATCAGGGGAGGACTCTCCGCTTGCGATCCGAAGATAGGAAGATAGGAAGTCCTCCAAGTGTAACTTGTAGAGTCCTTGTAACTGTCAACGTGTGAAACCTATGAGATGCTGGCATTTAAATTAAATGACAAAATGATCTTGTGTTAGTATTTCTCTACTTTGTAGTCTTCGTGTCTGTCCATCCTTAAACAACATATTGTTTCATTTTGCCTTTTTTTTGCACTTTATGTAATGAAACCAGACAGTGTAGAGCTTTCGCCGGCTATTTTTTACTTGGCAATGTTTCTGAGATTTTTCCCGTGGTGATTTGGGCAGTTGCAGTTCATATAGTATTTCATTGCATGAATACGCCATCACATATTCACCAATTCTATCAGTAGACATTTGGGCTGTTTCCAGATTTTTGCTATTATGGGCAGTGCTGTTATGGATATTCTTATATTTCTCTCCTAGGATGAATTCCTTTAGGTTACTGCTATGTCATCCTTCTTGGAATGGTAGTTTTCTTTTGCTGATTTGGAGTAGTAGGAATAGTAAGGGGAGGAAATGATAGATTTTTGGCAAGGGAAGGCATACATTCTCAAGAGAAATGCGTTCATCAGGAGACTAGCTCATTTGTTCAGTAGAGCTTTTAAAACTGACTGAAAGTTCAGACAATGGCTTTTTATTTCGGAGGCCAGTAGATTGAGAAACAAATGCAGGGGATTTCTCATAAATCATAGGAAAAAGCGTTGGAAAAGAAGTTAGAAACAATCATCTAGAATAGTACTGTCCAATAGAAATATATCTTTATTTTATTTTTTTTAATATATTTTATTGATTTTTTTACAGAGAGGAAGGGAGAGGGATAGAGAGTTAGAAACATCGATCAGCTGCCTCCTGCACACTCCCCATTGGGAATGTGCCCACAATCAAGGTACATGCCCTTGACCGGAATTGAACCTTGAGTCTGCAGGCCAACACTCTATCCACTGAGCCAAACTGGTCAGGGCTGTCCAATAGAAATAGAAATGAGCCACAGAATGTATGTGAAGTTTTTAGCAGCCACATTTAAGAAGATAAAAAGAGCCCTGGTCAGGTGGCTCGGTTGGTTGTCACCCACCCCATATACCAAAATGGTCGCGGGCCCCAGTCAGAGCACATACCTACATTGTGGGTTCAAACCCTGGATGGAGTGCGTTTTGGAATCAATCCAGTTGATGTTTCTCTTTTTAACCACCACCACCCCCTTCTCTCTCTCCGAACCCCTCTCTCCAAAATCAATAAAAACAGTTGTTTAAAAAAAGAATCATAGCTTGCTAACAAGTTTTGATTTAACTCATTTCCTTCTTTAATTGGTAAAAAAATATCTTGGATTATAAGAATGATACAGTTGTATCTCTGTGTGACAAGCCCATTGACAAGCTATCTCTTTGTTTCAGACAAGGTGGGAAAATGTAGGCTAAATGCTGAAACAGTTGTGTGGATTAGTAAATGACTGACTGGCTATTCCCAAGCTGATCAGTTTCAGGTTGGAAAGGAGTTTTTATTGGCAGGTTTTCTTTTTTGTTTTTATTTTTTACAGAGAGGAAGGGAGAGGGATAGAAAGTTAGAAACATTGGTGAGAGAGAGACATCCGGTCAGCTGCCTCCTGCACGCCTCCCACTGGGGACGCACCTGCAACCAAGTACATGCCCTTGACCGGAATCAAACCTGGGACCCTTCAGTCCACAGGCTGATGCTCTATCCACTGAACCAAACCGGTTTCAGCTATTGGCAGTTTTTGTTAGTAGATTATCTTTAGCTCTATCAAGTTCAACATTCTCATTGATGATAAGATGGGGAAACAAACACTGGGAATCTATATATATAAAAGCCTAATGGGCACAGTGTCCCCTCTGGAGTTCAACTGACCAGGAATTCGATTGCTCGCTATGATGTGCACTGACCACCAGGGGGCTGCACAGAGCAAAGAAAGGCCCCAGCTGGCAGCCTGCAGCCCTAGGGATTCTACCCTGCACAAATTTCATGCACTGGACCTCTATTAAGTAGAAAAATAAGGCAGAAAAGAATTTGATGGAGTGACTATTAATAAATTAAAATATAATGATGACTTCATAGGTATTTATCAAGCATTTACTATGTGCCATGCACATAAAGATAAATGTAAGATACTAAGATTAAATCATAAATTAATAAAATTTTAAAACCTAGCTGCTTAAATATTATAGAGTGGAGCAAGACATTTTTAAATACTGTAAATTTCATTTTTAGGTATTGAGATTTTAATTGATAATAAGCTTAGTATATGAATTGGGAGTTATATTGCAATCATCAGAGAAACTGAAATTTTAGGCATCGTTAACAAAAGCATGGCTTTTAGCAGAAGGGTTAGTGGTGGCCAGGTCTACTCAGTACTAGACTATTCTAGGAAATGGCTTTCTGTTGTGGGCTCTGCGTTGGGAAATTGTGAATGAGATACAAGTAGAAATAAAACAAAACACATTTAGCCTAAAGATGAGACACAGGAGAACTGTAATCATTGTCTCTAGACATTGAAAAACCAACGCATGGGGTGCATTTCTAAGCATTTGACATGGATTAACTCATAAGGTTCTCAAGCCATCACTGAAGTTAATATTATTATTCCAGTTTTGGAAATAAGGAAAAGGAAGCTCGCAAAGGTTAAATAAGTAACTTGTCCTGAGTCACCCGCCTCAGAAATGGCCGACCTATACAGTCTGCCTCCGGAACTAAACAAACTCTTGGCCAGTGTGCTGCTTGCCACTCATGGAAGAGGGAGCGTTTGTTTGTCCTTGGCACCAGCTGACTCGGTGGGTACGGGGAAAGAATGTGCAGAGAAACTCAGTTCCGGTCAAATAAAACATCTTACATGAGCAGTCCGAGTACAGGAGGGAGGCCCGGGTTTACCCCTGGAGTCCCTGCAGCCCAGCCTCGCTCACTCCTGAGAACCTGGAGGGGAAACCAGCTGAGCCAGTCAGCGTCTTTTTTATAAGTTGATACAATTTTTTATTTTTATAACATACTTTCTTTTAAGCATTTTATTAAGTGGCTTTATACTGTCTGATATATTTTGTTTTATGGCACATTTTGAGTAACAATTGCTCAGACAAACGTCACATTGTCATTAAAATTTTCGGGTCTTGCTGATGTTTTTCTGAGTGTAAAGTTTATCGTTTTTGTTGTGAAAAAAATTACAGTCTAATAAAAGAATTTAAAAGCTCATACACTGTCACCACTCAGAGAGAACCATGGTTAACTCTTCGATGTCATTTTCCCAATCAGGTAATAGTTTTCAAGGAAAAAATTGACTCTTGTTTTAGACTGTTATTTTAGATCTACTAAGATTATTTCCACGCAGGAGTCATTTCTCTTGGCAAATTCTGACAGGGCAGCTTTTTGTTCTCCCTCTCACCTCCGTGGCCAGGTGTCTGCCTCCGTGCTCAAGCAGTTTCCCAACAGTGGCCTGAACCCAGGTCTGTTCAACGTGGGGCCCCAGTTGTCTCCTCAACAAATTGCCATGCTGAGCCAGCTCCCACAGATCCCCCAGTTTCAGTTGGTAAGTGGCACGTTCCCCTCCTCTGAGGAGGAGGGCTGTGTCCTTTTCTTTCACGGGATCGGCCTCATTTAATGAGCGCGCATCTGGGGGGTAGAAATGACCAACAGACCGAGGACGTGGCGATGCTTTCCTCGGGGCCACCGATCGGGCAGCTCAGGGCCGCTCTCTCTCTCTCCCCCCCCCCCCCCCCCCCCCCCCCCCCCCCCCCCCCCCCCCCCCCCCCGCAGGCCTGTCAGCTCCTCCTGCAACAGCAGCAGCAGCAGCAGCTGCTGCAGAACCAGCGGAAGCTCTCGCAGGCCGTGCGCCAGCAGCAGGAGCAGCAGGTACATGGCGGGTCCCTCCCCGGCGCCCTGTGTAAGGAGTGCATTTCGGGAAACCTCTCTGATAGCAAATCCAGTCGTATGTGATCCTTTCCTGTGAACTCGGGGCCTTGCCTCACCGTGTGTCTCCCCCACTCCCTCTCGGCCCCCCCCTGCAGCTGGCCCGCATGGTGAGTGCGCTGCAGCAGCAGCAGCAGCAGCGGCAGCCGAGCATGAAGCATTCGCCGTCGCACCCCGTCGGGCCCAAGCCACATCTGGACAACATGGTACCCAACACTCTGAACGTGGGGCTCCCAGACCTTCAGACCAAAGGGCCAATTCCTGGATATGGTTCCGGTGAGTTGTTAGTGGCGAGAATGAGCTTTTTTTTTAAGCCTACGCTAAGGGTTGAACCTACATTATCCTCTGTTTTTATAACAGCCGTACAAAGGGTATATAGTCTTATCTCTGTCTTACAGATGAGAAGTAGCTGAGTTGTCAACATCTGAGAGTTTCTGTAGGTTTAGAACAGCGGTTCTCAACCTGTGGGTCGTGACCCCTTTGGGGGTTGAAAGACCCTTCTACAGGGGTCGCCTAAGACCATCGGAAAATGCAGATATTTACATCACGATGCATCACAGTAGCAAAATTTCATGGTTGGAGGTCACTACCACATGAGGAACTGCATGCAAGGGTCGCGGCCTTAGGAAGGTTGAGAACCACTGGTTTAGAAGCTTACCACACCATGAGCAAATAGCAAAGACAGGGCTCCAACTTCTGACCAAAGAGCAGTCTTATTCTATGGATGAATGGCAGTCTCCTGCCCCAGAAGTAGGAATTTTCAAAAACTGATTTAAATGTTTGTATGTGCTATGAGTGCTACCAGGTACCTGAGGTTACAACATATTAAAACATATACAAATTGAGGTGTTTAACTTGACTGATAAAATTACCTCCTCTTAAAAAAAATGGAGAACTAAAATTAAATTTATAAGGCAAACTGATCAAATTCTTCTGATATTTGTATTTCATCTGATTTTAAATAGAATTAGCACAAGTAAGGTTACACCTTTGACATTCATAAGGAATTTCTTGGCAGGCAAATCACAGCTCTTTCAGAACTCAGGAACATGCTGTAAGCAGAATCCAATCAGTGAGGCAACAGTGATTTAAAAATAAATTTCAAAAATTCAAAACAAAGCACACACCACAGCGGATTTCTTCTCAGATTCACATTTAGATTTTATTTTGGTAAAGAAGGTACTCTACTATGAAAACTCAAAAGCAAGAAAATCTGAAACCCATGCTCCTCGGTGGCAGTATGACCCTGGACAAATGACCTTGCTCTCTCTGCGCTAGTCTGTGGGACACCTACTTATAAGTTTTTATTTCTTTCAGGGAGAGGAAAGGAGAGGGAATGAGAGAGAGAAACATCAATGATGAG
>PVJN01033699.1:0-23269 GCA_004026805.1 Lasiurus borealis | reverse complement strand
TCCATCTTTGGCCTGCTAATTTGCATACTCACTCTGTATTGGCTGTGGGCACAGCGGAGGTATGGTCAATTTACATGTTTGTCTATTATTAGGTAAGACAGTGATAAATTTAAAAATCTAGCAAAAGGTAAAATTATGCTTTGTCTTTCTTTAGGGTCTCCCTGTGCTTAGCAAAGCCTTGGATACATAACTTCTCAAGCTCAACATATCCAAAGCAAGAATTCATTGTTTTCTTGCCAAGCCACTATTATATTTTCATTTTCAACAAGTAGTCTCAAAGCCCTAACATTAGCAACATTTATGGTGTTTTTCCACTCTTTCCACTCTTCCCTCTCCTTTCCGCATCTTTCAATCACCAGATCCTGTTGATTCCCCTGACTTTGAAATGCTCCCGTTCACTCCTGCTCTGCTTTTTAAAATTTAGATCTTCAAAATTTCCTTTCCGGATGATCGCCTCAGTCTCCTGTCTGCTCTTTCCCATTTCAATTTCTCTTCATTGCATTATTCCATCTGTCGCCTAGTTACCAGAATGAGTCTTCACAAATGGAATTCGAAAATGACTTTTTCTTACTTTAGGGTGAACTATACTTTAACCACGAGTCTGGGACCAAATTATCGGAGACAGACTCTCACAGTTGTTATCTCTGTGACCCCAGTGAAATGATCCCCTCGTTCCTTAGTCTCTTCATGCGGTGGCTCTGAGGATACACCTCTCAGATCTCTGACTGCAGGGAGCATAAATGGACTAGCGGTCCCAGATGGTACGCTCTGACATATCACCCCACATTCACGCAGAGGCTGTGCATTCCGCAGGCTCTGCCGATAACTGACTGTGAAGAGTAGGGCTACTACTGCAGCCTCTTGCTGGGTCAATGGCTCCTCTGATCTCCTCTCCTCTGTCTCTGGCCTGAGCAATCCCCACTGGCTCCATGGAGCTTCCTTAGACTCATTAAAGTTTCCGACTCTTTCACTTAATATTCCTCCATGGCTTCCTTTGACCTTTGCAAAGGTTAGACCAGCATTGTGGTCTGATCGCTCCCCTGGCCTCTCTTGACCCTCCTCCATTTTCCTTCCTGGGCATTTTCCTCATTAATCCCTGGCATGTTTAACTTGATCTTGACATTTGCTTCTGCAATGATCTTCCAATTCATCTGTAAAATAGACATAATAATAATAATACCTACTTTTTGTGATTATTATGCGGATCAAATATTATATTGTTATTAAATGCAAGTCTGTAGCGTCTGTTTGGTGCATAACATAGTTTGCTGCTATTATCATCATTATGAATTTGCTACTCATTCAACATATCACACTCTTTCATGGAGCAATAATTGATGAAAGGATGTGTTAAGGCTTTGCAAAAACAACAACAACTTTTCATTCCAACTATGCAAAATAGTACTTATCCTTAAGGGTCCACGTCAGAAATTATTATCTTTGCTATGCCTTCTTGAACTCACCTCCTTTTTTTCTCCTAGAGTGCTATGTATTTCACTGTTCTACCACTTAAAATATCATTCATCCCATATAGTGTGGGCAACTAATAATTTAACTGTTGCTACAGCTAGAGCCTGCATAATTTAATGATGTTCTTTGTCACATATGTTTTTGGTGTCTGTAGTACTTTGCAGAAAATCTGACACATTTTAGTGGTTAACATAGTAGGTTTAAAAATGTGTTGAGGAAAGAAATGCTTGTCCATATGCATTAGTTGATTAGGTAGTAATACAGGAATCTAAGAAGCCACTTTATTATTATTCACCTTGGGGTGTCTTAACTTCCTTTACTTAACTAGAATCTTAACAGTTGGAACTTCTTAAATGTTTCAGTATCAACCAAGTTGAATAGCTGTCCTTGGTTTTAGTGCTAAGGTATCCCTAATGAAAAATACATGCTATTCTTTCATAAATCACTTCGTCCTTCTATAGGCTATAACAGGCTGTAATTCTAAAGTCAAGAAGACAGTACCAACATTTCAGTTACTCTTAGTTTTGTGTTTTTTAACTTGATTCCTCCACAAGGAAAATAATGAGAAGAGTATTGAGAAGCTAAGGCTGAGGCAGTGTAGCTCTTTCACATCTGTCTAAATCCTGCAACCCATATTCCTGTTCAGCTGATTCTACTTTTAGTCTGTGTATTCACAGACCTAATTATACTTTCTTATACCTGCATTGGCAGATGAGTAATGATACTTATAAACTTCCCATTTATATTTAGTCATTAAACAAATATTTACTGAGCACCTACCTGGCACAGGTCTAAGCACTAAGGAAATATTAACACCAAAACAGACTAAAAAACAAAGGAAAACAAAACAAAATAAAAAAAACATCCAAACTAAAATTCTGTTGTCTTCATGGAGGTTACATACTGGTTGGGAGAGACAGATAATAAATAAAATAAATATATAGGGTAGAATATGATCAGTACTATGGAGAAGAGTAGAAAAGTAAAGCAAAAAAGGAATACAAATTCTTAAGGGTCCAGGGAATGTAATAATTTTAAAATACAGTGATAAAGGAAAGCTTCATTAGGTAGAGGGCATTTAAAAAATACCTGAAATCCTATCTAATAAAAGGGAAACATGCAAATTGACTATACCTCCACTATGCCCACAAGCCATGCCCACCAGCCAATCAGGAGTGAGTATGCAAATTAACCCAACAAATAGGAGAGCAGCCATAGAGTTGGAGCAAGCAGGAGGCTTAGGTTGCCCCTAGCAGTGGAGGAAGCCAAGCTTCCCGCCCACCCTGGCTGGCCCTGGCCTTTGCTCAAGGCTACAAAGTTTCAATTATAGAAGATAAATAAATACCAGATACCACGGCTTCCGCTTGGGTTTCTGGGGTGTGTGGCCAGACTGCAAACCACCACAGGCTCCTTGCCCAGGCTGTCCCACATCCCAAGGAAACCCCTATCCTGATCCAAGACACCCTTTAGGGCAAACCAGTTGGCCTCTACTCACACAATAGGCCTCTATCCTAATAAAAGAGTAATATGCAGATTGACGATCACTCCAACACACAAGATGGTTGCCCCCATGTGGACAAAAGATGGTCACCACAAGATGGCAAGCAAGGAGGGCAATTGGGAGGGGCCAGGCCTGCAAGAGAAGGCAGTTGTGGGTGATCAGGCCAACAGGGGAGGACAGTTGGAAGGGACCAAGGCCTGTGGAGGAGGACAGTTAGGGGTGACCAGGCTCGCAAAGGAGGGCAGTTGGGGGAGACCGAGACCTGTAGGAGAGGGCAGTTAGAGGTTACCAGGTCTACAGGGGATGGCACTTGGGGTGGCCAGGCCTGCAGGGAAGGGCAGTTAGGGGCAATCAAGCTGGCAGGAGAGCAGTTAGGCATCAATCAGGCTGGCAGGGGAGTAGTTAGAGAGTGATCAGGCTGGAAGTGGTTAGGGGCAATCATCAAGTCAGGAAGGCAGTTGGGAGTTAGCATTCTAGTTTGAGAGCAGTTGTGAGCCAGCATTCTGGATTGGGAGAGGGATGTCCAACTGCCCATTTAGGCCTGATCCTACCAGGCAGTCAGATATTCCTTGAGGGGTCCCAAATTGGAGAGGGTGCAGGCTGGGCTGAGGGACACCCCCCTCACCCCTGTGCACCAATTTTGTGCATTAGGCCCCTAGTAGTTAAATAAGTGAACCAGTAGTTGTCATTGGAATGACGTACCAGACAGAACAAAGATCAAGTGCTAAGTTTCTGTGATAGAAACCTATCTGAAATAGTCCAGTAACAACAGGAATTTGTGGTTGTTGGAACAGGAATATCAAAAGGAGAAAGTGATAAGAGTTGAGGTCAGAGAGATAATAAAATAAAACTGAGGACATGCTAAAGATTCTGCATTGTTCCCTGAATGAGATGAAGAGATACCGGAAGATTTTAATATATTTTCAAAGGTTTCTGTGTACCCAACTAGAGTCAAAGACCTTTATATAGTGTTGTGTTCTCAATAGGAACAACCCATATATCTAGGAACCAAGAGCTAAAAACAGGCATGGCACTCTTAGCATCACTCCTAGTGATTCATTTGGAGAATCTGAGCTTCCTATTCCTGCAGTTGTAGACTCTGACTTGTTACAGCTCCTAATTCCTAAAGAGGAACACTTCCATCAAGGGACAAACAAGAGTTATAGAATGAGCTGTGGTTATGCCTGGGCACTCTAGGTTTCTTGGATCCTAGGACCAGCAGGCAAAAAGAGGAATCACTGTCTTTATAGAGATTATTGATCCTGGTCATGAGGAGGAGGAAGATCTTCCTTTATAGCAGTGAGCTAAGTAGGAATATGTTTGGTGTCAGGTAATCCATTACCCTATGGCAGTGGTCAGCAAACTCATTAGTCAATAGAGCCAAATATCAACAGTACAAGGATTGAAATTTCTTTGGAGAGCCATTCTTTTTAAACTTAATGTTATTCTAATGCCACTTCTTCAAAACAAACTCACCCAGGCCATCGTATTTTGTGGAAGAGCCACACTCAAGGGGCCAAAGAGCTGCATGTGGCTTGCGAGCCACAGTTTGCCGACCACTGCCCTATGGTGATGATAAATAGATAAGAGCAGAACTCCGGCCAGGCAAGAGAAGAGTAATCAGGAGCTCATATCCTCCAGAGGGTGGTCTGCGTCTTATCATAATGTAAACCTCCAAGCCCAGCAGAGGTGGTAGCTGAAGGTAAAGATGCTATAGGTTGGATATTGAGAATAGAGATGATCAGTATCAGTATTGTCCTGAGACTAACTGCTGCAGTCAGAGCTGTAGCTTATCTCACTAACATTCTTCTTTTAAGTTACCTCTCCAGAATTTTTAATAGGCTCAATAAATATTATATGAGTGACATAAGAGGTGGACTTGGGAAAACACAGTGATGCACCATCCAGATATATCTTCAAAGAAGGACCTATTCCTTAGCTTCTGGCTATGCTCTGAGTAGATAGCTTTCAGGGTCAGAACCTTCAGTTTTGCCTCAAGAGATCCATCTTGCTCACAGTGGTGCTCTTCCCAGAAAACCTATATTCAGGCTGAATGAGGTGTAAGTACAAGAGTAGCTCAGTCTATTGTGAAGCGCTCTAACAGATAATCTACCTCCCCCCGACCCACCCAGATATCTGTAGGATGAACTCAGTTTATCAGGCTTACAGTCTCAGTTCTGCTTGATCCTGCTTCCTTCTCCTCCATTCCACGGGTATTGTTCTCAAGGACACTCTAATAAATATTTGCTTATAAACTTTGAGTCTGTTTCTCAAGAAATTCAAGCTGTGACAGACAGTGGGTGGTTATTTTCTTTTGTTGAATACTCAGATTGTTTTCAATATTGAAATCCTAGAGGTGAATGGCTGAGTTGAGACTGGAGATAGCTCAATTGGCCCAGTCTAAAATAGTTAGAAAATGTGGGATATCCTGGGGATAATTTTAGAGGGAAAAATAGGAGACCAGAGAAGGAGAGGTAAATCAGATTATGGTATGAGAATGGGACTATACACGGCATGGAATAGCCACTGAAAAATTGTGGTGACCTGGCCAAAGGAATTGCTTTTAGTAACAAGGATATCTGACATGCAAATTTAGACAGTTTGTTTAATCATATGTAAATTATTCCTTCATCTTTAATAACTAGAAATATTTTTCATGTACAGAAGCTTTTCATAGTAATTTTTTTTGGAAAAGAGTTATATCTGGATTAATAAAGGGGGAAAGCTGATCCATTAATGTATCACATTTATTGAAGTCAGAAGCTCAGAGTTATAGGTGACTGTCCTATCTAATAAAAGAGAAACATGCAAATTGACAGTACCTCCACTATGCCCACCAGCCACACTCATCAGCCAATCAGGAGCAGGTATGCAAATTAACCCAACCAATATGGCGGTTAGTTTGCATATCCCGATGCAGAGAGAGGACAGCTTAGAAGGAAGCCAAGTGCTGCAGAAGGGAGGGAAGCTGCAGAGAAATAAGCAAGCAGGGCTAGGAAGAAGGGAGGGAAGAAGGCAGGGCAGTGGAGACCACTGCAGGAAGCCCTATTCTTGCAGGAATCTTCCTGCAATGGGCTTCTAGTAGTAACATAAGTGCCCATGACAGTGCTGGAATTTAATCTTACATATAAGATTAAATTTTATTCAATATTGGAATTATATCTGTTTACTTGGTTGTCCTATCTTATCTTCTATACTGTGTTTCCTTATGGACAGGGATGGTGTCCTTCATACAACATATTGTCATATCACTAATTAACATTCATTAAATGTCTGTGTAATAAATGTATATGGGCATAAACAAATATATTTTGTTGTACAAACATCTGCCTCCCCATTGAAATCTTTCCTTTACAATACTCTTCATTCTCTGGGTGCAATGGGAAAACAGAAAATCGATTTGATAAAGACAAGATATTATTTTTCTTTGTATTAAAAAGAACATGAAAACTATATAAGGATAGAATAGTGTCTCAGCTATGGTAATCCCTTGTCCCTCAGGTGCTCAAAACAAGAGAAATCACTATTTGGTGCAATATGGCATTTGGATTCAAACATTGAATAACGTTTGGACCAGAATAGATGGTCTTTAAGAGCTATTCCTTTACAAGAATTTGCAATGTTATGATTCCACTAGTGGCATGCTGCATGAAATTTGTGCATGGGGGGGTATCCCTCAGCCCAGTCTGCACCCTCTCCAATCTGGGACCTCTTGGGGGATGTCCAATAGTCAGTTTAGGTCCAATCCCTCTCAGACATCCCTACCACAATCCAGGACTGCTGGCTCCTAATTGCTCACCTGCCTGCCTGCCTGATTGCCTCTATCACTCTGCCTGCTGGCCTGCTCACTCCCAACTCCCCCCCACCCCCACACACACACTGGCCTCTTTGCCTTCAAATGCCTCCACCCACCAGTCTGCTCACCCACAACTGCCCCCTGCCAGCCTGCTTGCCCCTAACTGCCCCCTGTGCCAGCCTGCTCACCCTCAACTGCCCTCCTGCCAACTTGCTCACCCCCACCTGCCCAGCCTGATCACCCCCAACTGACCCCCACTGATAGCCTGCTCACCCCAACTTACCCCCCCACTGCTGGCCTGCTTACCCTAACTGCACCCCCCTGCTGGCCTGATCACCTACAGCTGCCCTCCCATCTTGGCCCCTAACCACCTCTACCTTGGCCCCACCACCATGGCTTTGTTCAGAAGAATGTCCAGAAGGTCTCCCAGTCTAATTAGCATATTATCCTTTTATTAGTATAGACAGAAGCCTGGTGTATGGGTGGGGGCCAGCTGATTTACCTTGAAGAGTGGATCAAGGTAGAAGTTCCCTTGTGGGGTAGGGCAGCCTGGGTGAGGGGCGTGTGGTGGTTTTCAGGCCAGCCACACCCCCATTGGGGTGGGGGTCCCCACTGGGGATGGTGCCAGCCTGGGTGAGGGGCTAGGGCAGTTTGCAAGCCCCTCCCTCAGCAGCTGGCCTGGGCGACCCAAGCTTCCCACACTCTCAGGCCAGCTCTCTGGCTACTTCCCACAGGCCCCTCCTTTGGCAGCTGGCCCAGGCAGGTGGGAAGCTAGGCTTCCTCTGTCACCGGGGGCGACCCAAGCCTCTCTCCTGCTCTGACTGGATCCATGGCCACTGCCATCTTTGTCCCGGAAAATTTTCATTTTCCCTCCTGATTGGCTGTGGGCATCACAGAGTGATGGTCAATTACCATATTTCTCTCTTATTAGTATATAAATAATACGATGTTTGCTATCTTGTCAAATAATCAAACATTTTCCTGTGGGAAGAGAATTGGTTTGGATTGAGATAAATTCCTATAGAGCTCCACCTATACTGGGAACTCAGACTTACACTGAGCCAGATGCTTCTCCTTTTCACTTTCCATTTAGGTGGCATTTTCAAATATAGAAAACAATTTTGTAAACTCCCTGCCATTTCTGTTCTGCTCAGGCTCTGCAGAGGCCCAAGTAATTTATAGGAAAACAGCACCTATGGAATGGCTTTCACAATACTGAGAAATTTCAACCGAAGGGCATCTACCTCGCAGAAGTGAAATGCAAAGAAAATTCTCTCTCCATTTCCATAAATTGATTGCTGAATACACTCAAAAACTATTTTCTTGTCCCATAAAAACACTAAACCAGATGTAAACATTTCACACCAGGCAAAAATAAGAATGGTAGGTTCAAATTCACACAGAAGGAAGAAATTCTAGTGTTCAGGTATTCTGAGGATTTATCCAACTAGGTTGATTCATTACTACAGCATAATTTTGTGTTGTACTCATTCACTCATTGATCAATTATTAATTCATTTAGTACATGTATATCATAAATCATCATAATAAATACATATTTTATTGGTGGTACACAGTGGACTTTTAGTTCTACATGGAAGGTTAAACACATGAGTTTATCTCTGTTTTCATTTAAATTTGGCATTGACAAACTATGGCCTTGCTTTCTAAAGAAAATTTTATTGGAATACAGCCACAACTATTTATTTATTTGTGTATTTTTTTGTGGTGTTATTTATTTTTCTATTTGGCTCTGTTTTTTTCTCTCTGTGTTTCATTTGGAGAGTTTCTAATGTTAAGTTTTCATGTTTACTAATATTTTCTTCTGTGATATTTAATCTGCTATTGGTCCCATTCATTGAATTTTTCTATTTTACACTTAATTGTTTCATATTGTGAACTTGGGTTCAGATTTTGTATAATTTCCATGTCTCCTCTTGATTGATTTAGTGTCATTCTCTAAGGTGCTTCTGCTTAATTTAGCATCCATCATTTCTAGGTCAGTTTAGATTTATTGGCCTTTTTTCTTAATTATGTGTCTTATTTTCTTGCTTCTTTGCCTTCCTGGTACATTTTAACTGGGTAAATTTTATTTTATTGGGTAATGAGTACTTTTATAATTCCTAAAAATATTAACTATACAGGGCCACGATGTACCTTTCTGCCAAAAAAAAAGACTAAATATATGAAGCAATATTTTTAAAGTCACTGGGCATGAAGCAAGAAAAGACAGCAACCCCTGTAAAAGGCACACCAGGGGAAGCAGAGCAGAAATGGTGGTCTTGGCATAGTGATGGTTATTGGAAAAGAGCTTGGCACCATGCTAAGGACTGGAACATTCTTCAGTCCAAAATTTTTCATCTCATGTACAGAAATGTTGACATTCACCTCTCGCTGTAAGAAATGCATCTGTTTTTTGCTGAGCAAAAAACAAACCAACACACACACACACACACACACAACAACAACAACAACAACAACGACAACAACAGAGTGAAAAGGTTAGGAAAGAACTTTCTTATAAGTTACTGTTCCAAAGATGGTGTTTAAGACAAATGATAGAAAAATACCTGGATGTATAAAGAGGATACTCTATATATATTTGATAGTTGCTAAGAGCAGATCTTATAATTCTCATAAGAATACAAATTTATAACTATGCATAGTGATAGATTAGATTTACTGTGCTAATTATTTTGCAATATATATATGCCCTGTATCACTGTTGTATGCCTCATGCTCAATATCAATCAATCAGTCAAGAAACCAATACTTGTCGTGGGGTGGAAAGAGGATTTGAGAGGGAAAGAAAGACAATGTTTGGGAAAATTTTTTAAAGATTATAAAATGCCTAGGAGATTATTTTCAGACTTCTGGCTAGATGATCAGAAAAGTAAAAACCTTAGAAACATTTCATTTTTTAAAAGAATAATTCAATCCACATAATGGGTTATTTTTGAGGTGTGTAGACAACCTACTCAAAAGAATAGCTGATTCTATTTTGGACGTGAAGGTAAATAGCCAAGAAGAGTTCATCAGGCTCCATAAATGGGAATGATCACTCCTAAAAAACAACCTACTATCCATTGGAGAACCACACTTACTTCTTAAAATTCTCAGCAGTTTTGCAGAGATCTGCAGGTTCATTATCATCTCTAATAGCTTCTGATTAAACTATTTTAAAAACAGTCAATGTGGAATTAAAAAAATCACCAATGCACAATGACACTGTGACATATTTCACATGTTGTGCATAGAGAATACAGAAGCTATAGATACCTGCTCTATGGCATGCGGTTCTATCTGCAATGCAAGCCCTTCTAGAACGGACCTCTGACATAAAAGAAAACCTTTAAAATTCCTTCTCACTATGAGTTATTATGTTTATGATAATGTGGGCAGATGTATAGAGACATCATAAAAACACACACCATAATTTCATGTTATGTTTGCCCAGTGTAAGTCCATGCAATTCATTTCCTCCATCATCAATAAATTATTGAGTTACAGAGTGTGCACCACTCTAGCACTAACTTCCCTGCCTTTCTCTTTCTCCTGGTCATTGTATTGTGCCCATCTAGATAATTCAGGATAATTCTTCCATCTCAAGGTTCTTAATCACACCTAAAAAGTTTCTTTTGCTATATAAGATACTAGAGGCCCAGTGAGTGAAATTTGTGCATTGGGGGTGGGGGGGATGGCGGTGAATGTGGGAATGTGTCCCTCAGACCAGCCTGCACCCTCCCCAATCTGGGATCCCTCTCACAATCCAGGACTGCTGGCTCCCAACCAGTTGCCTCTTTGTCTGCCTGCCTGCCTGATTACTTTTAACCACTCCCCTGCCAGCCTGATCAATGCCTAAGTGTTTCTCTGACAGCCTGATTGTCCCTAACTTCCCTCCTCTGCTGGTCTGGTCACCTAACTGCCCTCCCCTGCTTGCCTAGTCGCCTGAATCTGCCCTCCCCTGCTGGCCTGGGCACCCCTAATTGCCCTCCCTTGTCAGCCTGGTTGTCCCTAATTGCCCTCCTCTAACAACCTGGTCACCCCTAACTGCCCTCCGCTGCTGGCCTGGCCACTCCTAACTGTCCTCCCCTGTAGGCCTGGTCCCCCACAACTGTCCTCCCCTGCTGGCCTGGTTTCCCCAACTGCCCACCCCTGCAGGCCTGTTCCCTGCCAACTGCCCTCTCCTAAAGGCCTGAGTCACCCCCAATTATTCTCTCCTGCAGGCCTAGTCCTCCCCAACTGTCCTCTCTTGCAGTCCTGGTCCCTCCTAACTGCCTTCCCCTGCTGGCCATCTTGTGGAGGCCATCTTGTGTCCACAGGGGTGCAGCCATCTTTGACAACATGGGGACAGCCATCTTGTGTGCTGGAGTGATGGTCAATTTGCATATTTACTCTTTATTATATAGGATTGTGTTGAAGGATGCTGGGGAGTAAGACACATATTTTGTGGTCTCTATCGTTCTATTACAACAACTTTCTGACTTGTCAATATATTTCAGAATTTAAAATGTGTTCGTTTATTTATTTTTTTTATAATTTTTACATGTGTTTTTATTCTCCCATTACCCCCTGCCCTCCACTCATGCCCCACCACCTTGTTGTCTGTGTCCATTGATTAGGCTCATATGCATGCACGCAAGTTTCTCTGTTGATTTCTCCCCCTTACTCCCACCAACCCTCACCTTCCCTGAGGTTTGATGTCCTGATAAACATTTCTCAGTCTCTGGATCTGTTCTTATTCATCAGCCTGTATCATTCATTATATTCCACAAGTGAGTGAGATAATGTGATATTTATCTTTCTCTGCCTGGCTTATTTCACTTAGCATAATGCTTTCCACCTCCATTCATGTTGTTGCAAATGGTAGGAGCTCCTTCTTTTATACTGCAGCATAGTATTCCATTGTGTGGATGTATCACAGTTTTTTAATCCACTCATCTGCTGATGGGCACTTAGACTGTTTCCATATCTTAGCTATTGTAAAATTGTGCTGCTATGAACATAGGGGTACATATATCCTTTCTTATTCGTGTTTCTAGTTTCTTGAGATATATTCCTAGAAGTGGGGTCACTGGGTCAAATGGGAACTCCATTTTTAGTTTTTTGAGAAAACTCGATACTGTTCTTCACAGTGGCTGCACCAGTCTGCATTCCCACAAGCAGTGCAAAAGAGATCCTTTTTGTCTGCATCCTTGCCAACACTTGTTGTCTGTTGATTTGTTGATGATAGCCATTCTAACCATTCTGTGAGATGGTACTTCGTATTTACCAAGAAAGTAATGCAGAATTAATTATATATTTACTTGTTTACACCTTTATTATTTCTTTACTTCTACTAAAATGTGAATTCTTTAAAGGAAGAAATTTTGCTACATAGATCATTGTTCAAACTGGAGCTCCTTGTATAGTACCTGAATTTACTAGGACCATAACAAATAAATATTTGTAGAATGAGTGAATGGAATGAGTAAATATAGTCATTAAAAAGAATGAAGTTTATATAAGTACACTGAGATAGAAAAATGCCTAAGATGAATTGTTATATGAATGAAAGGGCAAGATGCATATGTAAATATAGTAAATATATTATTTCTCGAATAACAATTCATAATTGCTCTCTCTGTACACACACACACACACACACACACACACACACACACACACACACACAGAGATGCCTATATATATTGCAACTGTATACAGAAGTATCTAGAAATATAAATGCAATTATATGAATTGTGGTTTGTTTTTTCACTTTGTACTGTAATTGAAACTTTTCTTACTTTTGCGATTTTAAAAAAAATCACCATGTTATATAATCCAGCAAATCTGTTTCTAACTATATAGTCAAAATAAATGAATAAATATACCCACAAAATAATTTTACAAAATCATCCAAGGTTTGCTAGTCATAATTGCTAAAATATGGAAACAACCCAATTGTCCATAAGTAGGGAAATGGATAAACACATGGTAGAACATTTATCCAATGGAAAACCAATAAAAACAAATCACCAATGCACATTACAATATGGATGATGCTAAAAAAAAGTGTTGAGTGAAAGAAGACAGATGCAAAAAAAATACCTGTTGTGTAATGTCATTTATCTAAAGTTTAGGAACAGGCAGAGCTAATCAAGGATGATGGGGATTGGAATAATGATTGCTTTTTAGGGGGATTAAATGAAAAGGGCAGACAGGGACTTTCGGACTGCAATGTTCTGTATCTTAACCAGGTCGGGTTACATTGGTTCATGCATTGGAAAAACGCATTATGGCTGTACTTTTATGATTATGTGTTTTAGTGCAGATAAATTATGTCTCAATAAATTACTCTGAGCATTAAAAAAATTGCTAATGCAGAAAAATTCGGCCTCGCTGATTTTCTCATTTCAGTATTTATGAATAAAATAGTCAACAGTCTGTACTTCTCTTTTTGCCTTGCATTTACCCTACTGGGTTCCAATCACAGTCCCTTTACACTTCTCCTCATGAAGAAAAAGAACAACTTGTTTTTAATGACCCATAAGCAAATTCCTCCATATAAAACATGCAGGAAGTCTTTGGAATTATACATATTTGAACAAGAGAGCATTTGGGTCTAATGTATGCAATTCACTATAACACAATGCCTCATGTCTAGGGAATATATTAGCAAAAATTACTTTTTATTACAAAGCAGGATGCCTTCAAGAAATTCTTTATAATTCGTTAAAATGGTAACAAAGTGTGCTGTATTTTGTTGTGGTTGCTGCATTTTCCAGAAATGACATACCTTACATTGAATGAATCTATAATTGTTGGCTATTCCTTTTTTCCAGTTGAACAGCACTTTTGAGACTGTGCTCTCCTGAGAGGTCATGAAAAGAAAATTGGAAATATCATATATCTGCTGACATGGCACAGAAAGGTCCTTTCTTTTACATTTTCTTTTTTCTACCTCTGAATAAAGGCAAAAGGCTCTTTAATGGCCAAAATGCTTCCCTTTGGGTTCTCTCTTATGAATGGAAATCATTTATCTCACAATTTGAGGCAACATGTCTTACAAATAAAGGTTGAGGTCAGAGGTAGTAGTTTTGTTATTTTGTGAACAAGAGAAATCTATTGACTTCTTACATACATCAAATACATATCTTGAAAACACTATACATCCCACTTTTATATTCTATCACTGTGTTATCACTTTTGAAGAGAAACATTTGAAGGAATTGTCACCAACTTCGTGGGTTTAGTGCTGGACTTATTGTTAAAATGGCAAGCCTTACTTATGACCTCATGCCCAGAATGCATACTTCTTCTTCTCATTGTTTAGAAGTCGAAATTTTATGAGGCCTATAAAAGTTTAACAAAAGTCACAGTCTGGACACAGAAAAAAAAATCCTTCAATTTTAATTAGTTCCTGAGATGCCTTTCTTTATTTATGGAAGAGCTCAATGCCCTTTAATGCAAATGGAAATCCCATAATGAACTAATTGGGAATTCTCTTGTGGAAGTACTTATTAGCTCATACAATTTGGGGGAATCTTTTTCCCTTTCAACTTTTAAGTCATATCATTCATGACCAACTTCCTAGTACAGTGCTTGGCAAACTGTGGCTCGCAAGCCACATGAGGCTCTTTGGCCCCATGAGTGTGGCTCTTCAACAAAATACCACAGCCTGAGGGAGTCTATTTTGAAGAAGTGGTGTTAGAAGTTTAAGATTAAATAATTTGGCTCTCAAAAGAAATTTCAGTCATTGTACTGTTGATATTTAACTCTGTTGACTAATGAGTTTGCCGACCACTGGTATATGAAAATTCCCCAACTTGTTTTAGGAATAAAGTAAAGCTTGATATTAAAACTTCATAAATATTTCACTAAGAAATTGAAACATATTAATTTTACCTGTATGTATAAATGTTAAAACTAGTAAAAATTATCTAATAAAATAAAAATTTCTAAAGACTAATAATATACAATTACCAATATTACAGAAATATCCAATATCAGAAAATCAATGCTAATAATTAATTATGAAAAAGAATATCAAAGGAAAAGAAAGATATGAATCTATTAATAAAGTCATTGGAAAAAAAATCTCTACATAAAATAAAAAATAGAAGAAATTATTTACCACACAAAAATTATTTTCTAATAGCAAACATCAAGTTAAATGGGAATATGCTCAAAAGAACTTCTATAACTAATCATTAGGAAGAGATGTCAGATACTGCATTGTTTAGGAGATATTAGCTTATATTGTCTGATTAAAGGATTTCGAAAGGAAATAAAGGGTAAAGAAAGGAAGGGAGGAAGAAAAGCCCTTGGAAAACAAAATAAAATATTACATATAATAAAGAAGTAGAGTTTGGATGTGGAGACTGTGCCATCTTGAAAGGGAGGATGGATTTTATTAGAAACCTGAGAATCTATAACTACGGCACCCACCAAGCAGCTGAAAATCCCAAAACACCGGTCCCCAATTGGCACAATCATGCGGATTTAGAGGAGCTCTCTACTCTACAATGGAAAGGTCAGCTTTCGCCTGAGATGAGGAGAGAGAGAACTACATAATCAGACACCCAGAGAAGAGAGACCATGGAGAGACAAAGAAACAGCCCACATATCAAAGAAAAGCAGGCATCACCAGAAAAGGAAGTAAGTAAAATTGAGCCAAGCAACATGCCAGAGAAAGAATTCAGAGAAATGATCATAAGTTGGCTGAAAAGAATGGAAGACAAATTCGACAATATAACTAAGAGACTAAAAAAGCAATTCCATTACTATTGCACCAAAAAAATTTAAGATACTTAGGAATAAACTTAACTAAGTAGGTAAAAGACCTATAAGTGGAGAACTACAGGACACTGAAAAAAAGAGATAGAGGAAAATGTAAACAGATGGAAGAACATACCATGTTCATGGATTGGTAGAATCAATATCATTAAAATGTCCAAAGCAATATATAGATTCAATGCACACCCCATTAAAATACCAACTACATATTTTACAGACCTAGAAAGAACTCTTCAAAAATTCATCTGGAATAAAAAAAGACCCTGAGTAGTCACAGCAGTTCTGAGAAAGAACAAAGTAGGTGGGATCTCAATATAGATTTCAAGCTGTATTACAAAGCCACTGTTCTCAAAACAGCCTGGTACGGGCACAAGAACAGACATATAGACCAAAGGAATAGAATAGAGAATCCATGTATCAACCCAAACCACTAAGCTCAATTAATATTTGACAAAGGAGGCATGAACATACAATGGAGTGAAGACAATCTCTTCAATAAATGATGTTAGAAAAATTGGACAGATACATGCCAAAAAATAATGAAACTAGATCACCAACTTACACCATACACAAAAATAAACTCAAAATGGATATAGTACTTAAACATAAGAGAAGAAACCATAAAAATACTAGAGGAATCCACAGGCAGCAAAATATCAGACTTATGCCGAAGGCACTTCTTTACTGATACTGCTCCTAGGGTAATGGAAGCTAAATAGAAAATGAACCAATGGGACTACATCAAAATAAAAGGCCTTTGCACAGCAAAAGAAACCATCAACAAAACAATAAGAAAGCCCACTGTATGGGAGAACATATTTGCAAATGTGATCACTGATAAAGGTTTAATCTCCAACATCTAGAATTGGAGCCAGGCTCACCTGGCTCAACTTATACAACTTAATAAAAGCAAGATAAATGATCCAATAAAAAAAATGGGCAATGGACCTAAATAGAACCTTTTCAAAAGAAGACAGAAGGAGGGCGAAGAGACATATGAAAACACGCTCAAAGTCTCTAATTTTCCAAAAGATGCAAATTAAAACGACAATGCGATACCATCTCACAATTGCCAGAATGGCTATCATCAACAATCAACAAATGACAAGTGTTGGTGAGGATGTGGAGAAAAAGGAACCCTCTTGCACTGCTGGTGGGAATGCAGACTGGGACAGACACTGTGGAGAACAGTATGGAGTTTCCTCAAAAAACTAAAAATGGAACTCCCCTTTGATCCAGTAATCCCACTCCTAGGAATATATCCCAAGAAACTAGAAACACCCATCAGAAAGAATATATGCAGCCTTATGTTCATAGCAGCACAATTTACAATAGCTAAGATTTGGAAACAACCTAGGTGCCCATCAGCAGATGACTGGATTAGAAAACTGTGGCACATCTACACAATGGAACACTATTCTGCCACCAAAAAAAAGAAATTCTTACCATTTGCAGCAACCTGGATGGAACTGAAGAGCATTATGCTAAGTGAAATAAACCAGTCAATGAAAGAATAATATCACAAGATCTTACTCATTTATGGATAATAAAGAACATTATAAACTGATGGATAAAAAGATAGATAGAGATGCAGTAAAGCATCAAGTAGACTGTCAAACTACAGCGGGAAGGTCAGGGAGAGGTGAGATAGATAAGAAATCAACTGAAGAACTTGTATGTATGCTTATAAGCATAACCAATGGACACAAGACACTGGAGGGTGAGGGCACCTATGGGAGAGGGGTGGAGGCAATGGGAAGGTATTTACACATGTAATACATTAATAATAAAAAGGAAAAAAAATAAAAATAAAAAAGATTAAAAAAAAAGAAGTGGAAAAGATACCTGAATTCAACATAAGTATACAAAATTATTTTTCTATTACACTAGTAATGTCCAGTTAGAAAAGAAAAATTAAAAAATAAATACCAGTTACAATGGACATAACCTCTAAGCATCAGAAAATAAATTCAACAGGAAAACTACAAAATCTATATATAAAACAACTAACATGTTTTTGTTGGATATAAAATAAAACCTGACCTGATGGAGAGAAACAAACTATTTATCCCTCTATAGCAAAATCTCATATGTAAACTAGAGGCTCGTACATGAAATTCATGCCTGAAAGGGGGGTGTCCCTTAGCCCAGCCTGCACTCTCTCCAATCTGGGTCCCCTCAGGGGATGTCTGTCTGCCAGTTTAAGCCTAATCCTTTTGTGATCAGGTCTAAACCTGAAGTTGGACATCCCTCTCACCATCCTGGACTGCTGGCTCCCAACCGCTCACCTGCCTGCCAGCCTGATCAACATCTAAATGCTGGCCCAATTGCCCCCAACTGCCCTCTCCTGCTGTCCTGATCACCCCTAACTGCCCTCCCTTGCCAGACATCTTGTAGTGGCCACCTTTGACCACATTGGAGCGGCCATCTTGCGCAAGGTTGATGGTCAATTTGCATATTACCTCTTTGTTATATAGGATGTCAATCATTCCAAAAATTAATGAGCATTTGCAATTTTACTAGAATGCTATTTTAAGTTGCTTGCAACAATTTAAAAATTAATACATCTCATCGATGTTTCTAACTCTCTATCCCTCTCTCTTCCTCTCTGTGAAAAATCAATAAAATATATTAGAAAAACAACAACAAGAACTAAAGCTGGAATTTGGCAGCAAATTATACCCTTAAATAGTATGCTATTATTGCTTTTCTTGCTGGGTTTACAATTAATTGTGTTTGCAATAACAGCTTAGCCAATAGAGTTTAACTAATTCTAACAATCTAACAGCAGCTTCCTAATTTTCAAAAAATCTAAATTCATCATATTTGCGGAAACCATAATCTGGGAATATTTTATCATTTCTATTTAGGGAAATATTTAATAATCTCCTCTCTGTTTACTAATTGATATTTTATTCTTTCTGTAATCTATTCCAACTTTCACACTCAGAGAAGTTTTGTCTTTTTTGAGAAATATTGCTATTTTTAAATCTATCTTTTCCTCCAAGTATATATATTGTAAACTGTACCATCCAAGTTGAAGGCATCAGCATTTAGCCATTCTGGGGCTATTGTTTGCCTATGTGTACTCCCACTTCCCTTTAAGAGGAAGACATCAGAGAGTTGTTTCCATTTGATGGAAAAGGAAAAGGATGCTCGTTTGACTTTATAAAACACAGAGATTATAGGAGAGCAGGCATAGTTTCAGCACAGGATGTTGGTTTCCTTTAATCCAATTCCCCAACTCACCACTGCATAGCACACGTGATTCGGTTTACAGAAACTTGGTTTGCAAAGTCCTTCAGGAACACTCCTTTTTAGAGCAGGAGGCAGAGCCGCGGAGACATTTTCAGTAACTCAAGAAACAAATAACCAGTTTAGGGATCATTGATTCCCTCCCTCCCTCTCTTGGCAAATTTTCTACTCATTAGTCACTTCCTCCTGAGAATGAATGAGATCAGAAGGAAGATCAGGCTGAAATCAGTCAATTACACCTACTTATCAGCAACTGCAACAGAAGGATGAAGGCTGGTGAGCAAGGATTCAGAGACAATTGAAAGGATTATCTGTGAATTTCAACGACCTTAGCATTGCCTCTCTCTGTTAGCATGGATAACTGAAAATTCAGAAAATCTTATAAATTCAATTCCATCTTACGTATAATCCTGCCCAAACTTCTCTCTTTGTAGATGAAGGAATATCGATTTAAGAATAGAGGATCACTTGTTTGCCAGTGACTCACAGCTTACCGTATTTTCCGGAGTATAAGACAACTGGGCGGATAAAACGACCCTCAACTTTTCCAGTTAAAATATAGAGTTTGGGATATACTCACCCTATGAGATGACACCCGGCATATAAGACGACCCCCGACTTTTGAGAAGATTTTCCTGGGTTAAAAGTCATCTTATATGCCAGAAAATACGGTTCTGAAGGTAGACTAGTGAATCCCAGATATTTAGTCTCTTCTACCTGTAGTTCCACCAAAAAAGAGAGAAAAAAAATCAAATTTCATGCTGATAACAATACCATTTCATGAAAAATAACCCAATGGGTTACTTTATTATATTATTTTAAAAATAGGAAAAGTCTCAAAAAGACCAGGAAGTGATGCAACAGAAGTCCTCGGTCAAAGTAGGCTTCATGCTACAGTAGCTCTGTGATCTTGGCAAATGCCCTGATGTCTTTGGGCTTTCAGTTTCTTGCCGACAAGAAAGAGAGCATTATCTCCGCCTTGCCTGTCTCACTGAGTTCTGCAGAGGGTCAAAGAGTATAAACATAGTAATAAATTAGTGGTAATAGCAGGGGAGCTGTCTATATGTCAGACACAAGGCTAAATGCGCCACATACATCATCTCTTAGTCCTCAAGACAGCTTTATGACTTAGGTAATGCTGAGGATTTAGAAACTAAAGTTCAGAGAGGTTAAATAATGTGTTCGGGATCACATGGATAATCACAGGGGGAGTAATTTATTAATTCTAAAGTCGATTACTATTTCTGGTGTGCCTGTGTGTGTCTGTGTGTGTGTGTGTGTGTGTGTGTGCGCGCCTGTAATCTTCCTCCATCCACGCAAAGACAAGTTGTGTTCACTACTGTGAACCTATAATCAACTTGGCTTCTAGATTCTGGTTGACCTGACGTGTGGACAATCTATGCAGCTACGTTAATAGTTTTTGGACTTTAGCCTGAGGAAACTACTAACTGTAGAATCATTTTGAGGAGAGGTATCTTATCCAAGGTACCATTTATGAAAGACCCATCAGCTATCTGAATCTAAGATGGATGGGTATATGGAAGGGGTATATACAAATAAAAGAATGTTTTTGAAAGCCTTGGGCAAGTTGAAACCCTTTGCATGATTCCTTGGCTGCCTTGGATGCATTTCCATGTAAGTCACTAGAGAAAGGGAGAAAGGAAGCTTGGATGAATTTTTCTTTGTCTGAATGAATAATTGTCAATAGCATTTTTCTAGGAGATGATTCCGTGTTATATAGAATGTCAGAAGGAGGAAAGACTTTAGAAAATGAAGCTCCATAATCAATTGTAAATATGAGATGGGACTTTTAAATGCCTCCTCCCCACATTACCTAGCCTACTTCTTAAACTCACAGCCAAAAGCACTTTCTGAGAAGAATCCAGCCTTGTAACGGGATTGAGTATTGCTCTCTCCCAGCCATATATCCATTCAGTTAGGTATTCCCCTCCCCCCACGTTCACTGAGCACCAGCTGATGTCAGGCACCTTGCTGGGAGTGGAAACTCCTAAGGGCAAGTAAGACACAGTCTCTGCTTTCAGAGAGATTCACTATCTGGTGTGGAAATGGACATCTATATACACGATTGCAATCCACCGTGGAAACCTTCTGCCTGAATGGCAAATCTGAAATGCTGCCTAATTTTTTAAATAAAATTTCATTGGAACACAACCATGCCTATCTTTTTACTTAATGTCTATGTCTATTGTCAAGCTACAGTGTCACAGTTGGGTAGTGATACCGGAGTATGACCACTATAGTCCTTTACACAGAGTTTGCAGACCCCTGCTCTGGAGGTCTCTCTATGCTAGTAGCTCTTACACCCGGGCTACCTAGTAGAATCATCTAAAGAGTTTTTCAAACATATTGATGCCTAATCTCTCCAGAAAGATTTGAATTTAATGGGAAGATGAGTTGTGCAACTTCTTTTAATAGTCCTAAAGTGATGCAACTGTAGGATATCAGTCAATGTGCCACGAGGGTAGAGAAAGACTCTTCTAGAAAAAGTGATATTTTGGATGAGATCAGACATAAGAATAGAATGGACCAGGCAAAGGGGGTGAGTGTTTTCTGGAGAGAGAGCGAGAAGAACATGTGAGCATGTCTGGTGCAGAGTGGGCATTCAACCCATCTAAAACTTCAGTTAGTTCCACAGAAGGAAGCTCACCAGGTGGTGATGAGGCAGAGAAAAGAGTGGAATTTCTTGTGTATCCAGTTAAAAATTGTTCAACTTGATTAGAAAGAGAAAAAGGTGGAAGGTGTGTAACTAAAGGGTTTGAAGCAGGGAGAGTAACTTGGTTGAATTTCTGTGATGATAATGTTAGTAACTATATGGGGTGCAGTTTGCAGGCCTGGGGAGAGGGCAGAGCCAGCTGGGCAGCAGTAGTGGGATGTGGCAAAGAATTGGAGGCAGAGAACAAAATTAAAAGGCCAGTGTCTGACTCCATTAAGACCTTTTGTCATTAATCAAGTCAGGATTTAGAAGATGGTACCCTGACTCTAACTGCACTGTTTGTAACAATGATGTGGATCTGCCACCGCTCATCAACTTCCTGCCTTCATTCCACTCTGCCCCCTGATCCTATCTGAGCAAGTCTCACTCCCGTGCTCTATGGTAGGCTGCTGGAGGGAAAGTCCAAGTTCTGGCCTCCTTGCCCCTCTCTTTTTCTCTTTGCACGCCCAGCAACACTTTTGCACATAGGAGGTGCTGAAGAAAAATCTATTAGACAACAAACCTCTCTTTTTCTTTTTTCTTAAATATATTTTATTGATTTTTTACAGAGAGGAAGGGAGAAGGATAGAAAGCTAGAAACATGGATCAGCTGCCTCCTGCATGCCCCCTACTGGGGATGTGCCTGCAACCAAAGTACAAGCCCTTGACCAGAATCGAACCTGGGACCTTTCAGTTCACAGGCTGACGCTCTATCCACTGAGCCAAACCGGATTTGGCAAACCTCTCTTTTTCAAGTGAGGAAAGTGAGAGACACACAAACAGCTGGCCACCATTCACAGAGTTCACACCAGTGTGACCTGCATTGGGTCCAGAGACATGTTCCAGGTGTTTTGGAAGTTGTCTGCCTTAATTAACGCACCAGTCAGCATGCCAGATTTCTGATTCTGTCTCTGCCTTCTACCTCTGTCCCACCACCGCCACCTCTTACCTCTTGAGAGGAAATCCTATGGTTGTGATTTAAATTCAACGGCACCCATGTCAGCACAGTGTCAAGCCAACAGGTGCTCAGAGATGGTCACCTCTCAGTGGGCCTATTTAGCCATAATTCCCGGTAAGTGCCATTCATTCTCTTCTCTCCTTTCTCTGCTACCTCTTGCTTTCGGAAATTACCACTTACTTTTGTGTCTTAATAACAAAGTTCAAGCTGAAGAGCTCCTTCTTGTGCTATTGAGAATTTCCCATCCTTCTTCCTATTGAAAGTGAATCTAACTGGGTTGTGTTTGAACAAATAATTGTACTTATCTCTGTGAGCTCTGATCTCACAAAGCCTGCATGAAGAAAACAGCTTTATTTGGGCTATTTTAAAAGAAAAGAGCTATATTTCCTCTCTTCTTCTTCTTCTTTTTTTTTTTTGTTGGAAAGATCTTAAAAGACAGTAAACTTTGTCTAGTTCCACTGGGGCTGAGCAGTCTTTTCTCAGGCTGGCGCACACAAGCACTATTTAATTTAGAGCGATTTGAAAGGCAGCGGGCACGAGGATGCAAAGTTCATGCTGTTAGGGATGATCACTCAGCTTGCAGACACATGCAGCTACAGAGGGCTGAGCAGATCACAGAAGCTTAAGGTGCTGGGAGATAAAAGGGGTAGCTTTGCTGGTCTGAACCCCAGAGACAGCTGGCTGCCTGCATCCTCACACCCCCAGTTTTCATTGTTGTTTTATTTCTCTCTCAGTCTCTCTCTCTGTGTCTCCATCTCTGTCTTTCTCCTTCCTTCCTCCCTCCCTCCCTCCCTTCCT
>PVJN01033698.1:0-23269 GCA_004026805.1 Lasiurus borealis | reverse complement strand
CCACCTCCACCTCCACCACCATCTCCACCACCATCACCTCCACCTCCACCACCATCTCCAGCTCTACCACCATCTCCAGCCCCTCCATCCCGTTCAGACAATATAGTGCTTAAAGCAAGACAGGCTGTGAAAGAACTTCAGTATCTGTTATTCAATTTGATTTTAAAATTACCAAACACAGTCCCCTCCCAATCGGGCAATGCCCTGAAGGATAAGTCCATCTGCAAATTACACTAATAGAGCTGAGAAACACACAGTGGACAAAACTAATGCCACGAAACTAAGCTACTCAAAGAACTCAAAACATAATGGATAGTTAAATCCTTTCAAAACAAATGTAATTACGCTCTGAATGGGGATCTCGGCACTAATAGCCCTCCAATATGCAGACCCTCCCTGCAACATGGCTTCCCCCACGACTGATGCTGGTGGTGCCTCATGTGCGATCACAGAACATACGAATGGTCGCCAGCATGGGCTCCTGGCAGAGAGCTCCTATAACCCTGTCATTTCCCAAAGGATAAAGCAGCTTCTTTCTTCTTTCTTAAAGAGCAGGCTATTCTTTATTAATTCACTCTTATTTTTTTTATATATTTCTTCATTGATTTCAGAGAGGAAGGGAGAAAGAGAGAGATAGAAACATCAATGATGAGAGAGAATCATTGATTGGCTGCCTCCTGCACGCCCCCCACCGGGGATCAAGCCCGCAACCCAGGCATGTGCCCTTGGCCGGAATCGAACCCGGGACCCCTCAGTCCGCAGGCCAACGCCCTATCCACTGAGCCAGAAACACTGTTATTTTTTAATATATCTTAATTGATTTCAGAGAGGAAGGGAGAGGGAGAGATAGAAACATCAATGAGGAGAGAGAATCATTGATCAGCTGCCTCCTGCACGCCCCCTCCTGAGGATCGAGCCCACAACCCAGGCATGCGCCCTGTCCAGGAATCAAACGGTGACCTCCTGGTTCAGAGGTCAATGCTCCAGCACTGAGCCAGCCCGAGCAGCAGCATCTTTTGTTAAATGTCTGGTCTCTGACCCCTGTCCCTGGCACAGGCTCCTCAAACTCTGGTGAATTCCTAGGCGCTGAGAGTTCTGGGAGCATCTTTCGTTCTGATGAGGTGACAAGGCCCTAATTTCCTGTTACTTTATTCCTTTTCAATCCCCCCTTTAGAACACGCGCCCCCTGTAGGCAGGGATGGTCCTTACGTCTTCTGTATTCTGAAAGCACAGACAACTCCTAGAAACGCTCAAACACCTGACTTCCCTCCGTGGTCGGCCCCTCCCTGCAGCGAGGCTCAGACATAGTGCTTCCCACCCGGTCCTCTCGCAGCCCCGCTCCTCAGGAAGCCGCAGAGATGCGGGAGCGGGCGGGCACTCTGCCTCTACCTCCCCCTGCCCCTCCAGGAGCGGGCACTCTGCCTCCACCTCCCCCCGCCCCTCCAGGAGCGGGCACTCTGCCTCCACCTCCCCCTGCCCCTCCAGGAGCGGGCACTCTGCCTCCACCTCCCCCTGCCCCTCCAGGAGCGGGCACTCTGCCTCCACCTCCCCCTACCCCTCCAGGAGCGGGCACTCTGCCTCCACCTCCCCCTGCCCCTCCAGGAGCGGGCACTCTGCCTCCACCTCCCCCTGCCCCTCCAGGAGCGGGCACTCTGCCTCCACCTCCCCCTGCCCCTCCAGGAGCGGGCACTCTGCCTCCACCTCCCCCTGCCCCTCCAGGAAAGCCTCCCCGAAGGCCGCCTCTGCCCAGCACTCTCTTTGGCTGATAACTGATCTCGTCCCGCTCCCTCCTGTCATAAAAATGTCACTCCCGAAGAGAGATGGTCCTCCGCTAAGTATTCCCACTTGCTTCTCTCCATGTCACCTGGGTCCAATCAGGCCCGAGGATGCATCCGCAGCTGCACCGGGAGACGGGCCGTGGGGACCTCATCAGAGCTGAAGAAGCTTCCCACGGTCCTTCCCCCAACTTACACCCGACTCCGCTGGCTGTCCTTCCCCTGCGGCCCACAGAGTCCATCAACATCCCTGCGCAGCTGCCCGGCCTCTTCTGGAATCAGCGGATCTGCCAGTCCGGCCCCCATCTCTGAGCTTTCCCGCTCCCCCGGACTTGGCCCACAAGGCCTCACTGTCTCACTCGCTCTCCATTTCCTGCACAAAACAGCTGTTTGACGTTCACCCAGCTTTTCTACCGGCAGGAAAGAGGCCGCCCCGCTTGGTCTCCGAGAGTCTCCCCACTCCGATGCTTTCTATTTTCATAGGGTTATACCTTCTTTTTAATATATTTTATTGATTTTTCACAGAGAGGAAGGGAGAGATAGAAAGTGAGAAACATCGATGAGGGAGAGAGACATCAATCAGCCGCCTCCTGCATGCCCCACAGTGGAGATGTGCCCGCAAGCAAGGTACATGCCCCCGACCGGAATCGAACCTGGGACCTTTCAGTCCGCAAGCCGATGCTCTATCCACTGAGCCAAACGGGTCTCGGCTGCGTTATACCTTTTGATTCCTTTTGTTATTTTATAAAAATGTCGGAAGTGGAGAAAAATACATCTTGGTGAGTAACTGCTTGCTCATCACTGCTTAACCAGAGGTTTCAAGTTACTCTTTTTATTGACAGCCCACCTTCTGTATATTAAGGATATTAAATCTTGGTCTGTCAAACACGTGGCAAATCCTTCTCCCCATATGTCACTGGCGTGTTATGGTATTTTTATCACAAAGGAATGGCAGAGACCTAAGCGTATTTGTTTTTATGGGTAAGCCACTGTCCCAAGTCCCTGTAGGTCAATAACCCTCCGTTCCTCCCGCCTCATCACCTGGAAATGAAACTGTTTTCTGAGCATCTGTGTCATTTCCTTTGCGATCTAGCACTGCGGGTCCCCACCACCCTGTCTCTCTCTGATCGGTCCTCCCCGGCTTTCTGTAACCCGCTGCCCAGTTCTATTTCTCGCCACCGACTCCCTCTGAGTCTCCCTCCTGCTCGATTCCCTTCCGATCCTCATCCTCTCTCGTTTTCCAAACAGTTGACTTCCAGAAGCTCTCCTGCTTCTCATCCTCCCCACTCTCCTTGGGAGATTCCACCTGCACTGCAGCCGCTGCGAGCTCTCTCTGGAGCTCGCAGATCTGCATCCAATTGTGTGTGGGATCTCTATCTAGACGTTTCCACTGGCGCTCCGGGCTCAACTATACAAACAGGAATTCAGAGTCTCCTGCAGCCGCTCTTCTCTCTGTGTGCTCTTATCTACAGCATCGCTATCCTTCGAGCCGGAATTGGTAACTTCTCTCCTTCGCTGGCACGTCTCGGAGGCCACGATAAATCCTACTGATCCTAGATCTCCGTTCAGCTTCCTCTCCGCCAGCAGTGCCTACACCCGGGTCTTTGTTATCTCTGGTTCGCATCCCACCAGATCGCCAGCTTCCCTCCGACCGTTCTGTGTAAATGAAAACCTGATCACTTTACTTTTCTGATTCAAATCTTTCCCGTGGCCCTCACGGCTGAGGAGGTAAAAGTGTAAACGCAGCATAACATGGATGCTCTTTGTGCTTGGCTGCTGTCTCTCTCTCCATTAACTCCTCCATCTCTGACCTTGAGCCCTGAGCCAGCCACACCTGGGTTCCTGGGCGAGTCCAATCTCTGCCCTCCATCCTCAGCACAGCTGTGCCTTCAGCCAGGAAAGTTTTCTTATGACTCTTTGCCTAGCAAATGCTGGCATCTTCAAAATATAGCTTTAGTGTCATGTTTCAGAACACGTCCGCCACTCACATGCCTCACGTCTACCTCGTACATGTGTACCCCACAATCCCTCTGTATCCCTCCCAGAACCGGACTGCAGTTATTGTCTGTCTTCCCTGCATGCCTGCGGTCCCCTTTTCTTTACTTCCAGTGGCCAGGCCTAACTCAGGGGCACACAGTAGGCATTCAAAACGGTAACTGAACAAAAAGATTGGCAGACGCAATGCTTAGTGAACAGCTGGTTGATAAAATTATCACAAAATGTATTTCTTAATGGAAACTATAAAGAGTGACATCTGACTCAATCACAAAACCCTCAGAGCCTTATTCTGTAACAAATGTCCCTCTGAAGTTCTGTGATCAGAGGCACTGGAAGTAATTCTAATGAGGCTTTGTATTATAAATCTAGCCAGGGGGAAATAAGGATTTGGGGGCTCCTGTTAGTTAAGTAAATAGTTAAGTGAATCACCTCACTCAGAAAACGGCCATTTATGTCCTACACCCAGAGAAGCCGACCGTCCACGGAACCACGGAGAAGAATCCGGGCTCCGCAGACATCTGGTGCCTGACGTGGCCCGGCCACTGCCCCGGGCAGGAGAGCCGCATCGCTTTATCGGACAATCGTGTCCTCGTTACAGAGAGAATGAAAAGGGCCAGAAGCAGTGTTCCCGGGAGAAGTGGCTCCGAGTCAGTGAAGCAGCTGCAGGCATCTCCTAGCGAGCTTCAGATGACGAGTGTTTTGATTGCTCAGATTATCAAAACAGATTTGATATGAAAGTGTTAATGAATCTGTAAAATCTACTTGTAAGTACAAAGAATCTCAGTTCAAATTCTGAATCAAATATATACAGTAACGCCCAGCCAGTGGCTCAGGTGGTTACCCTCATCCCGTACACCAAAGGGTTGTAGGTTCAAACCCCAGCTAGGGGGAAAACAGAAGGCAACTGATCATGGTTCCTCTCTCACACCAATATTTCTCTCTCCCTCCCTCATGTCCTTCTCCTCCTCCTCCCTCCCCCTCCCTCTCTCCCTCCCTCTCTGAAAATCAACACAAACATATCCTCGGGTGAGGATTAAACACACACACACAGTAAAAAGTGATAAAAATATTCCATTAACTGCTTCTCGAAGCTTCCTCCCAGATGTGCCAGGAGACTCGGAGACCTTGTTAGCAAACAGATCACTCCCTCTGGTTTCCTAATGGCAGTTCAAGTTCCACAGGACAAACTGTGGGAAACGATGGCCCTGCTTCCGGGTCCCGAGGAGCATGAAACCGCCAGGCCAGGGGCGCACACTCATCGGTCCGCAGCGCCACGCATCCACAGCCCCACGATGGACATTCCTTTTGAGCCACATTTTTTACACTTAAACTCCTTCTAACGCCACTTCTTCAAAACAGACTCGCCCAGGCCGTGGAATTTTGTGGAAGAGCCACGGTTTGCCGACCACTGGCCCAGGCTAACATCTAATCACTATACGGGAAGCTGTGCCCCGCACGCCATAAGCCGGCTGATGCCTCTGCCTCCCTGGCTGAGCTGGGAGTCCCTCCCGGGGCCCTGCAGCCCGAGTTGACAGCAGCCCGTGCATGCGCGATCGGCAAGGCACTGGCGGAACCCCGAGCCACCACCAGGAGAATGTCACCCCAAAACTCCTTCTCACAGCTCCTGACTTGTGTGCTAAGCGTTCCCTTGCTTTCTTTAGAGTGTGAACCTGCGGCAGTTTGTTTAAGTAGCGGCTTTCAGAGCTATCTTTCACGTACACAGCACGGAGGGCGCCGAGTTACCGGCACCGTGGTGGCAGCTGCACCCCCAGGTTTTGTCAGTGGCGTTTCCCAGGACCTCTGGTCCGCCCAAGGCTGACACGTGAGGCCAGCTTCTGGCTGAGCAGGCTCTCCCTATAGGAGCACACTGACCACCAGGGGGCAGCTCCTGCATTGAGCCTCTGCCCCCTGGTGGTCAGTGCACACCATAGCGACCGGTCGTTTTGCCAGTAGCTCCACGGTTGAGTCGCTTTGCATATCTGGGTTTGTTATGCAAACACTGCGTTAGGTGTTGTGCCTGTTAACACGGTGAATCCTCCAGACCAGCGGTTCTCAACCTTTCTAATGCTGCGACCATTTAATATAGTTCCTGGTGTGGTGAATCATAATGTAAATATCTGTGTTTTCTGATGGTCTTAGGCGACCCTGCTAGTGGTTCTCAACCTGTGGGTCACTGCTGAAGAGCCTGAGACCATCAGAAAACAGGTCACGACCCACAGGTTGAGAACCGCTGCTCCAGACCATCCTGTGACAGTATGACTCTCCCAGCGCAGTGCTGGAAGGGCACAGACCAGGAGGCGGCCAGACCAGCCGGCAGACCCTTAGAGTCAACGCTGCCCACTAAGCCGTGCCCACTAGTGAGAGAGCACTACTCCTACCAACAGTGCCCTTATAGCCGCACCCAGTCCTCACCTCATACACAGAACACACACACACCTACGGATACATACATGCATCATTTACCAACATGCAGAGCACACACACAATATATATACACAAACACATGTAACACTTCCAGTCCTTGTTTCAAAACCTAAGGACGCCAACCTGACTAAAGAATAAGCTGCATTTCCAGTGCAATCTCATACAAGAACGGAAAGAGAGAGGGTTCGACCATTACGATGGCATCAATCCGCACAAAATCCTAAGAAGATACTTCGGTGGTACAGATCGATAATGCAAAGAAAGCAGGAAAAGCGGAAGCTAATGGTGGCCTTGAAGAAAAACAACCGTTTTGGTAAAAGATGGGAAGCAAAGTGAAAATTAATCTCCACTGGGTATCTGGGAAATATGCTAAAATCCACCTAAATCTGTGGACACTGAGACCATGTCTCTATCAGACAGGACCAGTGCCGGGAAAGAAAGCTGGAAACGTTACAATGAGGTGGCTGTAACCACTCTGACACTGACCCTCCTCACTGGGAAGCTTGTAAGAAACCATTAGCAGAGGGAGACCCAAGAAGGCAGCGGAGGCCAATGCCTGTACTCACCCCGCCTACAACCACATCAAAATTACAATTAAAATCAGAACCACCACCATCCAGAACCACGGGAAAGCTGGCTGAATGGAAGTCCTACAGCTGGAGAAGTAGAAGACGGCACACGAGACTGGTGGGAGCTGAGGAGGCGCGGTCCTGGGACCGCTGTTTTAACCGGGAGGGAGATGGCCTCTCCGGAGGCTGCCTGGAGGAGTAAGGGGTCCCAGCTCCATACCAGACCCCAGCCCCGGGCCCCAGAGCGGGGAAACAGAGTCCCTGCGGGCAGGAAGAATCACTCGCTGTAAAAACCAGTGGGACGGGGGCTCAGTGACAGAGCTGCTGGAGAGGCAGCTGCTTCACTTCAAATGCTGGCACCATGAACTACACTTACAAGCTCCCCCTTCATCTCAGCTCCAGGGCCAGGCAAGGCTCTGGGGGGTCCCAGACATACACTAGGAGAAACTGGGGTGCTCTCAGCAGTCATTGTTCCTATGCTGGGACCTCCCAGACTGCAGGACTGACTGGCAGCCATTTCTGTTTGCTCTGCCTGGTGATTTCCCTGAGACAAGGCCCCTCCCAATTTACAATCCCACCCAAGCTGCCTGCAGCAGATTTTGCATATGAATGGCCTGTCCTTTCTTAGGCTAAAACCTGTCCAACAAGTTGCAGCTGTGTCAGGGAGCCCCAAATCTATCAATAAAAGGCCCAAGACTGGCACCAGTGCCAGCCTGTCTTGCTTCACATCTGGACACTTCCAAACCCAATACAAGAGGGAGAATCTGCAGATCTCTCTGTAGCTCCTGCTGGGTGGCCCCAGGCAGTGGCTGACTGGGCATCTTCCTGGAGACCCAAGAGCCAGTGTAGCTAGTGGTCAGTGTCAGATTACAACTCTTCACATCCATAAGCTACACACTCAAGGAGCACCAAAGCCCACTGACGCAAGTCCTTTCCATAAGGTGTCTCCTGCACAGCAGCGCTCACTGTAGTCACAGCTGGTCCCCATAGCCATTGGCCTAGAGGTCAATTCCTCCTGACACCAACAGCAATCAAGGCTCAACTACAAGACTGTGCACACAGCCCACAGAGGAGTGCACCTAGAGTGTCCACCTCAGGTGATTAGGGAAGCTGAGCCACTGGGCCCTATAGGACACCTAATCCACAAGCCACTCTATCAACTCAGAGACTTAGTAGCTCTACCCAATACATAGAAACAAACACAGGGAAGCAGCCAAAATGCGAAGACAGAGAAACATGTCGCAAATGAAACAAATGAGAGAAAGCAAACTACTCAACATAGAGTTCAAAATCACAGTTATATAAGGTTACTCGAGAATCTTCTAGAAACCTAGTGAGATTTTCAAGGATCTCAGTGAGAATGCCAAAAAAAAAATGGAAAAGAACTAGTCAGATATTAAGCATACACTGACTGAAATAAATAATATACAGGGATTCAATAGTAAACTAAAGGATCCTGAGAATCAAATCAATAATTTGAAATATGAGGAAGCAAAAAACACCCAACCAAAAGAGCAAAAAGAATCCAAAAATATGAAGATATAGTGTAAGGAGCCTCTGGGACAACTTCAAAGGTACCAACATCGAATTATGGAGGTCCCAGAGAAGTGATATAGGAAGATATTGAGATGCTATTTGAAGAAATAATGACAGAAAACTTCCCCTATCTGGTGAAAGAAACAGACTTACAAGTCCAGTAAGCACAGAGAGTCCCAAACAAGAGGAACCCAAAGAGGACCACACCAAGACACATCATCATTAAAATGCCAAGGATGAAAGACAAAGAGAGAATCTTCAAAGGAGCAAGAGAAAAGTAGTTGGTTACCTACAAGGGAGCACCCATTCGACTGTCAGCCGATTTCTCAACAGAAACTATGCAGGTCAGACGGGAGCGGCAAGAAATATTCAAAGTGATGAATATCAAGTACCTACAACCAAGATTACCGCATTTTCCGGCATATAAGATGGCTTTTTTTTAATGCAGGAAAATCTTCTCAAAAGTTGGGGGTCGTCTTATATGCCCAGTGTCATCTTAGAGGGCGAGTATATCCCAAACTCTATATTTTAACTGGGAAAGTTGGGGGTCATCTTATATGCCCAGTCATCTTTATACACTGGAAAATATGGTACTCTATCCAGCAAAGCTGTCATTCAGAATTGAAGGGCAGATAAAAGAACTTCATAGACAAGAAAAAGCTAAAGGAGTTCATCACCATCAAACCAATATTATATGAAAGCTCAAGGGTATTTCTTGTGAAGAAGAAAAAGATAAAAAATATGAACAAAGAGGCAACAAATACATATCTATCAACAATTGAATCTAAAAACCGAATGAATAAAAAATGTGATGAACAGAATAAACAAGTGAATGAAATAGGATCAGGACATGGGAATGGAACAGACTGGCAATCTCAGAGGGAAGGGGGTGGGGGAGCGGGAAAAGATTAGACAAAGATCTTACATGCACGCATGCATTACCTATGGCCACAGACAATAGGGTGGTGAGGGCCTGGTGTGGGTGGGAACTGGGTGGAGGAGAGCTATGGGGGAGAAGAAGAGGGACATCTGTAATAATCTCAACAGTAAACATTAAAAAATATTTTTTACAAATGCAAGAGTGAAATAAGCCAGTGGGAAAAAGATAAATATCACATGATCTCACTCATTTGTGGAATATAATGAACAACATAAACTGATGAACAAAAATAGATCCAGAGACAGAGAAGCATCGAACAGACTGTCAAACCTCAGAGGGAAGGCAGGGAAGGGAAAGAGTTGGGGGAGGGGGGAGATCAACCAGAGGACTTGTATGCATACAGGCCTAACCAATGAACACAGATACTAGGGGGGTGAGGGCATGTGCTGGGGTGGGAGTGGCCGGGAGAGGTCACTGGGGGGTAGGGGAGTGGGAAGGAGATATATATATTTATATATATATTACTTTAATTAATAAAGAATAATTTTAAAAGAATAAAAAAGAAGCCAGTTATATGGACATTATATTAAAATATTATAAAATTTGTGAAAAAAAGAGGGATCATTAGTAGTCAATACCTACTCCGAGAACTCCCTACATGTGGTGTGAGGTACCCTCTCGGTCGGTCATCTTTCCAGAACTCTGCCTGACTACACCAACAGACAGTTTTCTAATACCTGACGTTTCTCAGAAACTGATCATCTTGCAAAATACAGTTTTTCTGAACCGCATGCCCGCTTCCTTTGTCAGGAGTGCTCACCGGCCCAGCGCTCTGGGGTCGGGTGGGAAATGTAACGGACATCAAAGATCCCTAAGGCATGGACAGAAGAGAGAAGCTCATTGGTGGAGGTAAACGACGGAAAGGAGAAAAGGGAATGTGTTACCAGTGGGTGTCTCATCACAGTGAGCAGAATACTCAGGCAGGAAGCAAGGATAAAGACGGCTGCCGGAAACTCGCGGGCAGTCTCTGCCCTGACTGACACCAGATGAGTTACCACGGCTTCGGAGACGGAAGCCAGACTCAGAAGTGTCAGGGGTCCCCCAATCTTGTGTCCTAATCACGTAAGTGGACAGTTAATAAAGCCGATTTCCTCTGAAAGCACTCCACGGCAGCCTGAAGGTGGTGATCCTAAATCCTAGCTGCACTTTAGAATCTCCTGGGGAGCCTTTGAAAATCCCCGGCCCGGGCCCCACCCCCACCCCGGAATGTTCAAAAAGCCGATTCTAAAAGGGGCCGAGGATGGAAGCAGGAACGGAGAGCGCCAGGCTGGAGCTGGGTGGTTCTCCAAGCCGCTCAGTGAGGGCATTTTGGCCGTTTTGTGCAGAAACACGCACACTCCCCATGCACACGCTCACTGCGACACCCAGAAAGTTCCCCCGCTTCTCTCTCAACACCCTGTGAAGGTCAGCAGCAGCCCTGGCAGAGTCTGGCCGTGAGGATGGCGGGTCTGGTCTGCACTGACCCGCGCTAACGCAACTCCAAGCCGCCTTCTTCATCCTGTTTCTCACCCAGCACGGGGCACACGGTAGGAATTTGGTAAATGGCGAATGAATGAAAGAAAGAAGAGGAGGAAGAAGAAGAAAATGTTCTCCCTGTTTCACCCCAGCACATGGGAAACTCCTGATCCCCGTCCCTGACCCCCCCGTTTTTAAGAGGCAGACTCAGCTCCGGCACGTCCACGGAGTCTGCTTGAGATGCATGTGGAAACTGTTTCTTCTTTCAAGGACCCGTGTAAGTAGAGATGTGTGCGGTGGAGGGTGGGGGGATGGGGCTCCGGTGTAAAACCCTCCTGAGAGTGGACAGGACCTGCGTTGATTCTCCACCATTGGAACAGCCAAGTGATGCGGCTGGTGGTTCCGAGTGACGCCATCACATGAGACTAGCGCATCCTTCTTGCTATAACGCCCGCCCTCTCCTCTGCTGGCTCGGAGCCAGCAGCCACGCTGGGAAGGCACAAGTAACCGGGAGCTAACAGCCGCCTTCAGCTGACAGCCAGTCAGAAACTGAGGCCCACACTCCAACCCTCACCAGGAAAACTGCCAACAGCCCCATCAGCCAGCAAGAGGGTCCTTCCACAATCAAGCCGTCAGATGAGACTCCAGCCCTGGCCGACAGACACCCTGGCCACAGCCTGGGGAGTCCTTAAGGCAGAGGATCCACCTCAGAGTGCAGACCCCAGACCCACAGCTGCGAGACAGTAAGTGCGTGGTGTTTAAAGCCACTGAGTAAAAGCAGGGTACTTAGTCACTAAGTTTATACGGTAATACAGGCGTGCAGCAATAAACAGACTACCGCATGTAACCGGATGGAAACAGCACGTGTCCGGGTGCTGCAGTGGGGAGACAAAGTACAACGGGGAGGACAGCGTGGCTAGAGCTCCCAAGCATGGGGATGAGGGCGCGAGGCGAGGCGGGAGAAGTGGGCGGGGCCAGACTGGGGGTGGGGGGGATTTGGTGGCCATCTTAGCATGTTTACATCAGATCCAGAAAACGGCGGGAAGCGATCACAGAGCGGGAAGTTGGGAAACATGGTCTGGTTTGCCTCTTCCTGTTGTAAGCAGACTGGCGGCTGAGGGGAGAATGGCCTAGGGGGGTCCAGAGAGAGGCAGGAGCTCACACAGGGGGCTCTGCAGTGCCCAGCGAGCGGCGGGCAGTGATGAGGGGGAAGAGGAGGAACTACAGTGACGATAGGACAGGGCCCGTGAACTTGGATGAGGGTTCTCCCCGGCGGACACGCTGGCTTCCTGCCTCCCCCTCTGCCACCTTAGACGGGAGTGACTTCCCCGGCAGCTGGTGAGGAAAGAACTGAGTGCGCGTGATCATCCTTCCATGGCTGGGGGCCTTCGTGCATGCGGGGAGCACGCACTCTGGCCCTCTCCGCCACATCCAAGTTCACAGAGGCATCTGGACACACGGAGTTCAGAGACACAGGCTAGCGGCACCCTGAGGGGCAGGCCTACACCGTGTCTGCGGCTGCAGTCCCCAGGTGCTCACCGTTCAGTGCCAGGCACTGGACCCGCTGTGTGCCAGGCTCCGGTCTAAGCTCCCGGGACCCGTCAGTAACCAGAGCCATGAAGAGTCCTGTCCGCCGAGGCCTTGCAGTCCAGCACGGGCCACCAGACGGCTCACAACAGAAAAACTGCATCACACAGTCTATTAAACGATGACAAATGCTACTCCCAACACTTATGTCTCCCTCTCCTCACTTACGAAATAAAAAACACACCATCATCACACAGCAGGTGCTCTGAATTGCTTGAGAAATGGATTGTTAGAAATTACTGGAAAATGCTTAAATATAAATTTTTTAATTAATAACAATTAAGGCATTTAACAAAAATTATTCTTAAATAAAAAACAATTAGCGTTAGGATTTCTAAATTTTGCTCACATTACAATATGAAAATAAAACTTTACAGGCACATTCGCAACTGTCTGCTGAGGCCAGGAAGGAGAGGCTTGCTCCCGAGTTTACAGACTTGCCAGGAAGAGAGGAAACGACTCTCTCTGACCTCAATGCAAGGGGCCTGATTATCAATCTCAAGCTGTCTTACTGTGTCTGTTCCCACAACTGGGAAATGCATGGCATCTTCCCGTCTTCCAACTCCTTTTTAATGTTTAAAACTGTCAGTACAGTTTAAGGGTGTTTTCCTTTCTTCTGAAAAAAAAAAAAAACACGCCTTTTGCAGCCCTCTCTAAGTAAGAGCCCAGCTTCCAGAGCAGCGGTTCTCAACCTGTGGGTCGTGACCTGTTTGGGGGTCGAACGACCCTTTCACAGGGGACACCTAAGACCACCGGAAAATGCAGATATTTACATCACGATGCATCACAGTAGTAACATGTCATGGTTAGGGGTCACCACCCCATGAGGAACTGTGTGCAAGGGTCGAGGCTTAGGAAGGCTGAGAACCGCTGTTCCAGAGGGCTCGCCTGGCCTTGGCCAGCTTCTCTGAACAGCTCCTGCCCCAGCAAGGAACCCTGTCCTTGACCTCTGTGCTGGGACTTCCCCTTCCCGGCAGAGCTACCCACACCGCCCTCTTCCGGAGGGAACCGAGTCACACACACACAAAGATGGCCTCTCTTTGTTCAAATGGCTGGGCCTGCTGAAAAACCCCTGGGACTAATAAGCAATTACACGTGGTTCACACACCAAAGTCTACCGCTTTCCTACCAGTAATGAACAAGTGGAACTGGAATTCTAAAACATCATACTATTTACATGAACACCCTCTCCCCAAAATGAAACAGATAGAAGCCTAACAAAATATATACACAAACTACGAGAGGAAAATTACAAAACTCGGATGAATAAAATCAAGAACTAAATAAACGGAGAGAGATTCCACGTTCCTGAACAGGAAGACTCAATATTACCCAGATGCCCGTTCTTCTCAACTTGACCTGCAGAGTCAACACAATCCGGCTGGCAAGCCCAGCAGGTTATTTTGCGGGTGTCAACGAAGGGACCCTAAACTGGCACAGAGGCAAAAGACCTCAAACAGCCAACTCAATACTGAATAACAAAGTCAGAGGACTGACACTACGTGGCTTCAAGACCCACTGCCACGCTACAGTCACAGAGACAGGTGGCTGTGGTGAAGGAGCAGACAGAGAGTGGAACAAACCCAGAAATACACCCACACAGATGCAGTCAATGGGTCTCTGACAAAAGAGCACGTGGAGCAGAGAGAGTCTCCAGCAAACGGTGCTGGGACACTGGTCAGCCACATGGAAAGTAATAAATGCGGTCACAGACTTTCTGCCCTTTCCCACGATTAACTCCCAATGGAGCCCAGACCTACATGTAAGACACAGCACGTGAAGCTCCTGGAAGGTAACATCAGAGAAAGCCTGGGTGACCTTGGGTATTGAGTTACACCACCCAAGGCAGGATCCGTGAAAAGAAATCATTGATGAGCTGGACTTGATGGAAATTAAAAATGTCTGCCCTATGAATGACGGCATTGAAAGAGCGGGACAAGCCACAGGCTGAGGGGAAGTATTTGCAGAAGAGGGTCTGCTGAAGGGCCACCACCAGTCTTGGAGGTAGGTAGCATGAAAGGACTGGGCGGTGGGTAGACAGGGAGGTAGGTAAGTAGGTAGATGTGACATATAGCTTTGGGGTTATGCTGTTTGCAACTATTTGGGCCAAATGCTGGTGGGAAGAAGGCAGGTGGAGGCTATACTTGAAGATGTTACCTCTTTAAAAAAAAAAAAATCACAAAAACTGCACTATGCCTCCACATACACCCACCACCACTGCCACCATACTTAAAAAAGGGAGAAACCAAGATGGTGGCATAGATAAACACCTAATCTGCTGCCTCGCATAACAGTTTCAAAACTACAGCTAAAGACAGAACGGACACCATCCAGAACCACAGGAGAGCTGGCTGAGTAGAAATTCTCAACTAGAAGGAAAGAGAAAAGCACATTGAAATTCAGAGGAGCTACAGAAGGCTGAGATATAGAGAGGCGTGTGGAGAGGACTGACTGCTGAGTGTGCAGCTGGCTTTCTCCAGCAGGAGGGAGACGGAAGCTCCCGACTGTGCTGAATTCCAGTTCCAGGCAAGACCTAGGGAACCCAGACTCATTTGGGGGGAATCTGGACTGTCAGGAAAAGAGAAAGCACACTGAGACTCAGGGGAGTTACACAAGACAGAGATCCAGAGGTGTGCGAGAACAAAGAGGATTGACGGCTGAGTGTGGAGCTGGCTTTCTCAACCTGGAGGGAGACAGAAGCTCCCAACTGTGCTGAACTCCAGTTCTGGGCGAGACTCTGGGAACCCAGACTCATTCAGGGAAAATCAGTTCTGTCTGGTTGCGGGTGAAACTCGAGGGCGGCTTTCTCTCAGAGGTGTTTGCAGTGACTACCGGGAAAACTGAGACCCAGGGGCCTTATAGGGCAGAGCTGACAGGAAGCCAAGAATATCTGCTCTACCTTGAGACTCCGCCCCATCCAAGCTGAGGAGAGGCTTTTGCAATTTTGCAAGTGCTGTCTCATAAGGGTGTCTCCAGCACAGAAGTTCTCCCAGTGTAGAAACAAGTGATCCTCACAGTCAATTGGCCTGGAGGTCAATTCCTCCCAGAGATACCAACAACTATCAAGACTTAACTACAACAAGGCTTTGCACACAGTCCACAAAAGGGTGCACTGAGAGTGTCCACCTCAGGTAACTGGGGAGGCTGAACCACTGGGCCCTATAGGACACCTAGCACACAAAGCTACTCTATCAACTCAGGGAAGCAGCAAAAATGCAGAGACAAAGAAAGAGATCACAAATGAAAGAAATGGAGGAAAGTAAATGATTGGATATAGAGTTCAAAACCACGGTTATAAGGTTTTTCAAGAATTTCCTAGAAAAGGTCAATAAATTTAGGGAGACCTTCAAGGATATGAAAAAGGAACAACTAAAAATTAAACATAGACTGACTGAAATAAAAAACATTATACAGAGACCTAACAGCAGACTAGAGGATATAAGAATCAAGTCAAAGATCTGAAATACAAAGAAGCAAAAATCACTCAATCAAAAAAGAAAAAAGAATCCAAAAATATGAAGATAGTGTAAGGAGCCTCTGGGACAACCTCAAGCATACCAACATCAGAATTATGGGGGTGCCAGAGAAGAAAGAGAGCAAGATACTGAAAACCTATTTGAAGAAATAATGACATCCCCCACTTGGTGAAAGAAATAGACTTACAATTCCAGGAAGCACACAGAACCCCATATAAAAGGAATCCAAAGAGGACTACACCAAGACATATCATAATTAAAATGCCAAGAGCAAAAGACAGAGAGAATCTTAAAAGCAGCAAGAAAAAAACAGTTCATTACCTACAAGGGAGCACCCATACTATCCACTGAGCCAAACCGGTCTCGGCTGCACTTGAACATGTTTAATAGACTATCTCAGAAAACAGCACTATGCATTAAGATCTAGGCAAAAAGCCTGGCCGGTTTGGCTCAATAGATAAGAGCGTTGGCCTGCAGACTGCAGGGTCCCGGGTTTGATTCCGGTCAAAGGCACTTGCCTGGGTTGTGGGCTCCATTCCCAGTGGGGGGCATGCAGGAGGCAGCTGATCCATGATTCTCTCTCATCATTCATGTTTCTATCTCTCTCTTGTGCCCTCTCCCTATCTCTCTGAAATGAATAAAAATATATATTTAAAAATAATAAAGATACCCCTGGCAATGGGCAAGGAGAAACCTGATTGGTGGTGTTGCTCTTACATCAATCAGGGGCAAAGCAGATGTACGGTCCTTAGTTCATCCTAGCTTGATGCCTGTGTCGGTGGCCAGAGCGGTTTCATGCCTGAGACACATAACAATAACAACAACAATAATAATAATAATAATAATAATAATAATAATAGACTTAGGCAAAAAGACACTGTTTAAATTTCAACTCCAGTGCTATGTCTGGCCAGTGTGGCTCAGTTGGTTGGAGCGTCGTCCCAAACACCAAAACGCTGCAGGTTTGATTCCCAGTCAGGGAACATAACTAGGATGTGAATTCGAACCTTGGTTGGGCATTTATGGGAGGCAGCCAATTGATGTTTCTTTCTCATGTCGATGTTTCTCTCTCTTTCAAAAAAAAATCAATAAAAACGTAACCAAATAGCCCTAACCAGTTTGGCTCAGTGGATAGAGCATCGGCCTGCGGACTGAAAGGTCCCAGGTTGATTCCGGTCAAGGGCATGTACCTTGGTTGTGGGCACATCCCCAGTAAGGGGTGTGCAGGAGGCAGCTGACCGATGTCTCTCTCTCATGGATGTTTCTAACTCTCTATCTCTCTCCCTTCCTCTCTGTGAAAAATCAATAAAACACATTAAAAACAACAACAACATAACCAAATCTATGCCACTCTGGTGCCAGACAGGTGTAGGAACCTGAAGAAGATCCCCAAGACTCTGGAGCCCTGGAAAGAGGCTGACTGCCCCCTGGGGGTGCCAATTCCACCAGCCAGAGGGACAGAAACCGCTAGGGCTGGCCATGAGAGGCCGGGGAACGAGACGGTGGTGCTGGTCTCACAATTCTGTGCATGCACTCCAGACCCCTGGATGGTGCACTTCAAAAATAAAAACACATGCCAAAACCGGTTTGGCTCAGTGGATAGAGCGTCGGCCTGCAGACTGAGGGGTCCTGGGTTCGATTCTGGTCAAGGGCATGTACCTGAGTTGCAGGCACATCTCCAGTAGGGGATGTGCAGAAGGCAGCTGATCGATGTCTCTCTCTCATCGATGTTTCTAGCTCTCTGTCCCTCTCCCTTCCTCTCTGTGAAAAATCAATAAAATATATTTTTTAAAAAATGAAAATACACTCCGAGCCAGACCAAGGCCTCCCTGCACCCCCCAACAACTCCGACAGCCTCGCCCGCAGAACGGGGCTGAAGGCAAACCTCGCAAGGTCTCCGAGCACCACCGCCAAAGGCTCCCCAAGGCCAGGCCGGTGTCCACCCAACACTCAGCTGACCGGTGGCACAGCCAGCACGGCCCGCTTCTGCCAGCTCCGTCTCTTTTCCGAGGTACCGGTGACCCTGGGGTTCGCCGCGCAAGTCTGCGTTTCGCATCTTAATTGAATTCGCCATCTGAAAAGGCACGACCTCTGACAAATACGTCCCGGCGCACAAAGTCATGGCTCACGTTTGATTTGTGATTGCAGTCGCCTCGGTCCCCAGGAGGGTCACTGAAGTTGTTCTTGGACCAATGACAAAAGCAGAAGTGAACTTAAGACCAGATGATCTATCTGCGCCAAGGCCTCACGGCAGACTCGCAGAAACGCTGGCTGAGCACAAACGGTTTGTGGATCGTTGGGGGCGGGGGGGGGGGTGGGTAACTGCAGGGCACGTGACAGCGCACGAGCCAAGTTCAAAAGCACCTGCCTGAGAACAGGTGGCATGGAATTCGCGTGGAAGACACAATTCAGTCTCGGCAAATCATCACGCACGGATTTAATGAACGTTGTTCACATCAAGTGTATCAGGTTTGTGACTTCATGCGGTCTGTCTACTGAGCTTTGTAAGTACAGAAGTCCAAGAGTTTATATTAAGTGTTTGTGTTTCTACAGATTTTATCCATTCCACAAATACAGGTGTCCCCCACAAATGTGCACACACGCTTTGAATAATTACAAAGGCGGTGCTTATTTAAATACGTTTCATTTCCAACACGGAGTACCAGCTGTGAACGTGCAGACATTTCTGGGGACGCCCTGTATTTACTGAGCGCTGCCTGGGAGCCACGCAGTCCTCTACGTGCTGCGTTTCTGAAGTGAAATATCATAATCAAAGTGTAATATGCTAATTAGACCGGACAGCCGGTCAGCCTTCCGGAGGAAGCTGGAGCTGCGAGGGCCGAGCCTCTGCTTGAGTCTCGTGCACCGGGCCTCTAGTATTATAATAAAGATTTAGGTTAAAATGAAGGTGGGCTGAAACCGGTTTGGCTCAGTGGATAAAGCGTCGGCCTGAGGACTGAAAGGTCCCAGGTTCGAATCCGGTCAAGGGCACGTACATTGGTTATGGGCACATCCACAGTAGGGGGCGTGCAGGAGGTGGCTGATCGATGTCTCTCTCTCATCGATGTTTCTGGCTTTCTATCCCTTTCCCTTCCTCTCTGCGAAAAATCAATAAAATATATTTAAAAAATAAATAAATAAATAAATTTGGAAGAAAAAAAAATGAAGGTGGGTCCACAGGAACCCGCTTCCTTTGAAGGAAGCATCATGTTCCAAGTTCATGAACGTGACTCTACTCTCTGCAGGAAGAGTTGCTTCCTCCCCGTTCCCCGGAGCCCCCCCTGCAGGACTGACCCCTCCGCGCGGGCAGCCTCACCGCTGCGTGGGAAGACACGGGAGTCCCTGGGCCGCTGCCCTGCCGGACTGACACAGGCTGACACAGGCTGACACAGGCTGACACAGGCTGACACGCAGGCATGCGTTCGCTTGGACTTGGGGATCCACCATCTCACTTCATCCCAGTTACACAGAGGTGCTGGAGCTAACCCAACTGTACAAAGTATGTGTAACGTGAAGCTTGGGGCCACAACTATCTGCAAAACTCAACAGCGTCGCTCCTGAAACGTGGCTCTCGTGGTCACGTCTGCACTTCCTGCGTGCAGCTTCGCCTGAAAAGCCTGCCAGGCTCCGAGGATTACCAGAGCCATCCCAACGGCTGGCACTGCCCGATGCCAAGACCACGCGAAGCTCTGCGTCAGGTTAACTGCCTTCCGAGCCACCGGGCAAAACCACTCGCTCGCCTTTCTAACCAGAGCACGCACTACGTGCCGGTCAGGTTAGCTCACATTTAAGAAGTTTAAAAGGTTCTAAAATGATAAAAAAAAAACCATGTTTTTCCAAAAGATAACATATAAGTACACTAGCAATCATTCAAAAACTTACATCCCTAAATCTGAGTTTATAAAATCTGAGTTTATAACTGATTTTATAAGTTATGCCAATAAAAAATTAAAAATACAAGAAGATATAACAGTAATTAAAGGAATTTCTTTTTTAAATCTTTATTGTTGAAAGTATTACACAGGTCCTCTTTTCCCCCCATTAACTCCTCCTGTCCTCCCCCCGGGAATTTTTAAATAAGGTGCCTTCTTGTTATTAAAGTCATTTAAATGAAACATCCTACATAATCCTATGGAATACAGAGGTAATATGCAAATTGACCATCCCACCCTTGCACAAGATGGCCAGCAGGGAAGGGCAGTTGGGGGTGACCGGGTCTGCAGGGAGGAGGGGCAGTTGGGGGGGACCAGGCCTGCAGGGGAAGGAGGGCAGCTGGGGGGAGGGGCGGCAGTCGGGGGCAATCGGGTCAGCAGGGTAGCAGTTAGGCGTCAATCAGACTGGCAGGGGAGTGGTTAGGGGGCAATCAGGCAGGCAGGCAGGCTAGTGGTTGAGAGCCAGATTCTGGGAGGGATGTCCCAGATCAGAGAGGGTGCAGGCTGGGCTGAGGGACACCACCCCTCTCCCCCCAGTGCACAAAGTTCGTGCATCGGGCCTCTAGCAATTTACTAATTCTCACGGCCCTAAAGTTCGTATTTCCTACCTGAATATAAAAAGTGGGGGGAGGGGAGTACTCATCATTTAAAAGGATAAATGTCTCCCCATAAAAGGCATTCTCACTCAGGGGGTCCTTCTGGGGCTTCTGTGGTGTGTGTTCAAGTGCATCAGTCTCTACCTGCACCGCTCTCTCTCTCTCTCTCTCTCTCTCTACATAGACATCCTTCCCCCTAAAAACAGTCAATTCCCACATTTCTGAAGTTTCCACCAAATAAAACGTTTGCTGAACCTTCCTTTAAGAGCGGGACAAGCCGGGATTCCATTCGCTCGCTCACTCGGAGGAGCTCTGTCAGAGGGAAACAGTGAGAGAAAGCTCGAGCAGCAAACCCAGGGGCGCCTGAGGGCTGGAGCACATGCTCATTAGGAGCCATTGCTGAGCTGCCTGCGGACCGGGCGGCCTGGCTGCGGGACCAGGGGCGCTGTCTGCCGTCAAACAGCTAATTAACGACCCCACAAAAGAGCCCGCAGCCCCAACAGCCCTCGTGGAGCACTAATATGCGTGATTATGAGGCGGTCGTTTGCGCCATCAGAAAGCGGCATTAGCATAACGATTTCTGCCCGGGGCCTCAAAATAGTAACTGCAAACGCACAGCCCCGGTAACATTCGCCCGGTGAAGAGTCAGGAGTGAGAGCCGGCTCTCTGACACATGCGCTGTGTTTAACGCTCTCTTTCTCTCCCGCCCCAGTATAAACATCAAGCGAACCCCCAGCCACCGGGAGGCACAAAACTCCTACTGGTAATGCCCACCCGTCATTCCCGGAGCCCTGCGTTAATAGTCATTAAGAACGAAAGCGATTTCCACAGGAAAGGAGTGTGCTGCTTAAAAAAAACCTTCATGCAAAAACACATGGAGTTTATGTGTGATACTTTAAATGCCAATAAAAAGAGAAGCCAAACAGCTGTAGAAAACAAAGGATCACGGGAAGTGCAGTGGCGGTGACTCTCTGGACAGACTGGAGCGAGCAGGGGCTGGGCCTCGCACGTCCACCACCTCACTCTCTTCCGGGGGGACAATCAGGGGACCTAGCACAGGGCTCAGCAGTGTCCCGTAAGTACTCGCTGCCCTGACTGCTGTCTGCCTTCAGCCTCATGTCCCTCATCGTCTTCGGACGCTGGGGAGGGTGTGTGTGGCGGGCACAGCGTAATCTAGAACTGATTCGTTTTTAGAAACATTTGATTCACAGTCGCAAATAGCACTCAAGAAAAGAAGGAGGTTGTCCTTATCCCAGTGGTCGGCAAACTGCGGCTCGAGAGCCACCTGCAGCTCTTTGGCCCCTGGAGTGTGGCTCTTCCACAAAATACCACGGCCTGGGTGAGTGTATTTTGAAGAAGTGGCGTTAGAAGAAGTTTACGTTTAAAAAATGTGGCTCTCAGAAGAAGTATCGTTGTGCTGTTGGTATTTGGCTCTGTGGACAGAAGAGTTTGCCGACCATTGAAAGGAAGAGAAGCTGAACGAGGCCCTAAGATCTCTCTTACCCTCTCAGTCCTCCTTCTCAGTGGCTTCAGCTCCACCAAATACCGGCAAATGAACCCGCCACCAGCTCTTTTTAACCGGAACCGACTCACGGGATGGTTTGGTGAGGACACCGCTGTCCGGAGTTGGCGGCTTCGATTCAAAGCCTCCACAACGCACAGCAGAACGAATGAGCCCGAGAACGCAGACATGACGGTCAGACCGAGGCAGCCCTTCAGGTGAGCTCCGAACCAGTTCCACTGCTTCTCCCCAGCGGCCCCCACCTGTCCAGGGCCAGCGTCCACGCCTGTGATACTGTTCCGGCCTTGGATAACGACGTCCAGTTCTTCCCCAGCCAAACACAGTCTCCAAAACTGGCAGCATTTGAACGGCACGATGCCCCTCCCCCCTCACCTAAGAGACACGTGAAGCATAAAAGCGGGGCTTTCTCAAAGAATCATGACGATTACAGTGGCACCTCGAGATACAAGTGCCCTAACATACGAGATTTTTGAGATACGAGCCGTCGAGCAGGCGATTTTTGCTTTGAAATACGAGCAACATTTGAGATAGGAGTCATCACAAGGGTCTGCTGGCTGCACACGACCCACCAGTTTACTGTGACTTGAGCGTCTCATAGTTTCCCACGCCTCAAGGTTTCAGAACGAATTAAACTCGTATCTCAAGGTACCACTGTACAACACAGGTTGGACCTGAATAACGGAGTTTCTCCAAATGTCTCCAGACTGCTCCCAGGAATGGAACTGCGCACGCCCCGCGGAGAGGTGGGGGACGTGGGAGAGAGAAGGGGACAGCTGAGTCTCCCCGGCAGTCAGCCTGGGCCGCTGGGATCTAAGGGATCGTGTGCGTGTGTGTGAGCCCCGCTCCGAGCACAGGCTGGCGCATCCAGTGGCCCCGCACCAAGCACCGCCCTCCGCTCCGCTCGAGGACCGGCCTGGGGAGGCAGAGGGCCGCTCTGCACTGGAGGAGCAGGGCCAGGGACCCCCTGGCGAGAGGGACCGGCCTTCACGGGGGCCACCGAGCCCGGGAGACAGGTACGTGTGTGCGTGGCCTCAGGGCCAGTGGCAGCGGAAGGACGAAGAGGTAAGTGATTGATGGGAAGACTAACTATCTAGCCCTCAATCACCCAAGCCAGTTACAAAATGAATGGAGGGGGTGGGGCTGGGTAAAAAGGGGAGGGACTGAGAAGTGGAAACCGGCAGTTACAAATATAAACGTACAGCGTGGCGAATATAGGCAACAACCTTAGAATAACGATGCCCGGCCGAGACTGGTTTGGCTCAGTGGATAGAGCGTCGGCTTGGGGACTGAAGGGTCCCGGGTTCAATTCCGGTCAAGGGCATGTACCTTGCTTGCGGGCACATCTCCACTGTGGGGCGTGCAGGAGGCGGCTGATTGATGTCTCTCTCATTGATGTTTCTGACTTTCTATCCCTCTCCCTTCCTCTCTGTGAAAAATCAATAAAATATATTTAAAAAAA
>PVJN01033697.1:0-23270 GCA_004026805.1 Lasiurus borealis | reverse complement strand
ACATGCAAAAAAATGAAACTGGACCACCAACTTACACCAAATACAAAAATAAACTCCAAATGGATACAGGACTTAAACGTTAGAAGGGAAACCATAAAAATACTAGAGGAATCCACAGGCAACACAATCTCAGATATATGCCGAAAGAACTTCTTCACGGATACTGCTCCAAAGGCAATGGAAGCTAAAGAAAAAAAAATGAACAAATGGGATTACATCCCTGTACTTTTCTAAGTGTAGATAGGCTGTCTTCTCTCCAGGGCACTAAAAATTTGCTCTGGAAAACCCAACCCTACACACAACTTCCATTTTTGAGTCTTTCAAAAGCAGCAACTCCTACAGTAGAGTTACAAGATAAAATGCAAGATTCCCAGTTAAATATAAATTACAGATAAGTAACAGTAGTTTGTGTTTTGTTTGTTTGTTTGTGTTTCTTTGTCTGGCTGTTTTCAATGTAACTATGCCCCAAGCTTTGCAGGGGAAATAGTTATACTGAAAAGTTATGCATTGCTTATCTGAAACTCACAATTAACTGAGTGACTTACTTTGTTTTCTGCAAAATCTGGTAACCTTAACATAGGATAAAGGGAGCGAACCTTTGCAAACATGAAATGCGATAAAGAAGAGAGAAGAAAACAGCAGAAGTGAGGACCCCCCAAGACCAGCATGGATCCTAAGTCTCCCTCATACAATAGAGAGGGTAAGGGACTACAGTGGAGAGGCACTAATTACTGTCTCGCAGGAGGCTGGACCTCTGGCCTCAGAGTATGCTCCACAGTCGCCAGGACCATGCAGGACAGAGATGCCCAGGGTGCCATAACATCAGGTAGCCACGTATGCTAAGACAATTAGTCTTTTCTACATTATGCCCCAAGGACTGAAATGGGATGGTCTAATAATGACTGATAGGAGATTTTCTGCCAACCAGCATGAAGGAGACTTGAGGCTAAATTTAATTATATCTACAGAAAAGGTGACATTTCTAACATCCATTTTTTAAAATAAACTTTCATAATGCACAAAAAAATGATCATCACTGCTAAACACTGAATATTTTTTATTTAACACACACCATGTTAAATGCTTTGTGTACAGTGTTTTGTTTTCTGTTTACAAAATTATTATGTAACAAAGTGAGGGGTCCTAAGGTAATGTAATGTCAGGCTTTGAGGAGTTTGTGAGTGAGATGATAGGAGAAGGGAAAGGAGAACATAAAGCAGTGCCGTTTCACTGATTGATTAGTCTGGCTCTCGCCCCCAAAACTAATTCCTGTACATGAAAAAAACTAGTTCAGAGGGATACTTCACTGAACAGAACAAATATTTGAGTCAGGAGCCAGCCCTCTGCCAACGTGGGTCCTGCCATTCCCATTAAAAGGAAAAAAAAGGATGAGGAGAGTTAGTCCTGAGGGGAATGTTTAACGGCCTTGCTTCAGGTGTTTTTTAGGCCTAGCTCAACCTTGAGGCCCCTCCAGTGACCAGGTTAAATTTTTCCAAATTCTGTAACTCCATAAGAAACAACCTGTATCTTTGGGTACAGGTCTCAGTGAAAGCATTACATTTACTATTAACTTGAAAGAGAAAATTTTCTTTCCAGTTGACACTGAATCATGTCCCTTGACTGGGAGAATTTATTCATCTAGGACTCAGTGTTCCTTCCTCATTACTAAGAAGCAAATAGCCATTGGCCTCATTTGGAAACATATTGTCCCCTCTCCCCTTCCCACCCACATATCTTGTAAGGAGATTTGAAATGGTTAAAAAAGAAATCACAGTCATTCAATACCCTGGCTGGTTCTGCAGACTCAAGTCATATTCAACTGGTCACAAATAAATAATAATCATGATAATAATCTTGCTCAACAGTTACTTGCATTATAATGTTTGCCCTTAATTACAAAGATTACGAAAAAAAGACAAATCATGAAGAGAAACTTCTTGATTCTTGAACAAAGGCTCAGCAATTACATTTTGAAGAGGTCTTACCATTTAACCTGACAGATGAACTCCTTATCAAAATTTATTGGAAAAGAGATTATTTTTAGGAGAGTTTTTTGTTTTATGAAATTTATTGCCAAGTCCATGGTCTCTGGTACAGAAACCTTATACCACAAATAGTTCAATAAGATATCTGACTTAAATACCTCGATGTTGAAGGCAAGGAGTTAAAAATACTTATGTAAGCATTTTGCACAGAAGTGCTCCCCACCTTCCGCAATGAAGGCAGAGACGGTTTCCTTGTGAAGAAACTGAAGTCATCCACATGACTATATAAGCCCTGATTCCATGCAGATCCTGCAATATTGATCTTCTTAGCAATTATACCACTCTGTAAAATGTAACAAATTAAGAACAGCTTTTCCTTTGGTAGAAATAACTTAGATCCAGACCTTTCTCCACCTGAATGTCACATAGATTCTTCAAGGTCAGAAGTCAGACTTTCTTATTTCTCTGCCTTTTAAAAATGTATTCATTCTGAGCTAAGTATCTCAACTGAAGTTACAAATATAGAAGCAAGAAAGATTAGAAAGTACCATTATCAGTGTGGACTCTGGGTTTTATTAAATGTAGAGACAAACATATCATATCATATCATATCATATCATATCATATCATATCATATCATATCATATCATACTAGAGGCCCAGTGCATGAATTTTGGCACTAAGGGTGTCCCTCAACCCAGCCTATACCCTCTCCAATCTAGAACTCCTTGGGGGATGTCCAACTGCTAGTTTAGGCCTTCTCACAATCTGGGATTGCTGGCTTTCAACCACTCACCTGCCTGCCTGCCTAATCAACCCTAACCAAATGACTTGCCAGACTGATCAACCCTAACCACTACTTTGCCAGCCTGATCAATGCCTAACTGCTCCCCTGCCAGCCCAATTGCCCCCAAATGCCCTCTTCTCCTGCAGGCCCAAACTGCCCACCCCTGTAGGCCTGGTTCCCTTCCCCAACTTCCCTCTCCTTCAGGCCTGGTCACCCACAACTGCCCTTCCCTACAGGCCTGGTCCCCCACAACTTCCCTCCCCTGCTGACCTGGACCCCCCTAACTGTCCTCCTCTGCTGGCCTGATTGCCCACACTGCCCTCTCCTGCTGGCCACCTTGTGACCATATGGGGGTGGACATCTTGTGCGAGGGTGTGACAGCAAATTTGCATATTATCTATTTATTGTATAAGATTATACCTGAGCGTAGTGCATGAAAATTCATACACTCCGGAGGGGGGAGGGAATCTCTCAGTCAAGCTTGTGCCCTCTCTCAGTCTGAGATACCTTGGGGGATGTCTGACTGATGGCTTAGCTGCTCCCTGGAGGATCAGGCCTAAGCTGGCAGTCATACATCTTTCTGGAAGCCCTGTAGCCCTTGGGGGATGTCCAACTAACAGTTGAGGCCCATTCTCCAAGGAGCAGGCTTAAGCCATTAGCTGGACATCCTTAGCGCTGCTGGAGAGGCTCCTGCCACCACCCCTGTGCTGGCTAGCCATGAGCTGGCTTCCAGCTGAGCAACCCACTCATGTGGAAGCACACTGACCACCAGGGGAAAGCTCCTGCATTGAGCATCTGCCTCCTGGTGATCAGTGCACATCATAGCAACTGTCGTTTCCAGTCGTTCTGCCAGTAGGATCAATTTGGATATTACCCTTCTATTATGCAGGATATTATATTGTAACTAGAGGTCTGGTGCATGAAATTCACGCATGGGGAGAGGGTGTCCTTCAGCCAGCCTGCTCCCTCTCCAATCTGGGACCCCTTGAGGGATGTCCCATCCTGGATCAGGCTTAAATGGACAGTCAGACATTCCTCTCACAATCCAAGACTGCTGGCTCCCAACTTCTTACCTGCCTGCCTTCCTGATTTCCACTGCTTCTGCCTGCCAGCCTGATCACCCCCTAACCACTCCCCTGCCAGCCTGATTGATGCCAAAGTGCTCCCCTGCCAGCTTGTTTGCCCCTAACTGTCTTACCCTGTGGACCTGGTCACCCCTAACTTCCTTCCCCTGTGGGCCTGGTCACTCCTAAGTGCCTATCCCTACAGGCCTGTGTCCCCCCAAACTTCCCTTCCCTGCAGGTCTGGTTATCCCAATCTGCCCTCTCCTGTAGGCTTGGTCACCTTAAACTGCCCTCCCTTGCAGGCCTGGTCCCTGACAACTATCCTCTCCTGCAGGCCATCTTGTGGTGGCCATCTTCTGTCCACATGGGGGCAGGATCTTTTGACCACATGGGGGCAGTCATCTTGTGTGTTGGAGTGAAGGTCAATCTGCATATTACTCGTTTAGTAGATAGGATAGAGAACTGCTGCACGGGTGGGGGCCAGCTGATTTGCCCTGAAGGTGTCCTGGGTCAGGGTGGGTGTTCCCTTGGGGCATAGGTGGCTTGGGCGAGGATCCTGTGGTTTGCAAGCCAGCCATGCCCCCGGTGGCCCAAGTGGTGGCCCTGGTATCTGGGATGTATTTATCCTCTACAATTGAAATTTGGTAGCCTGGAGCAGAGCCAAGCCTCCTGCTCCATCCATGGTGGCAGCTATTGAAACTTTGTTGCCTTAAGCGAAGTTCTGAGCTGGACAGGGTATGTGGAAATCTTGGCTTCCTCCACTGCCAGGGGTAACCCAAGCCTCCCTCCTGCTCTCTCTGTGGCCATAGCCATCTTGGTTGGGTTAATTTGCATACTTGTTTTGATTGACTGGTGGGTGTGGTTGGTGGGTGTCACAGAAGTACAGTCAATTTGCATATTACTCTTTTATGAGATAGGATATAACATAATATAACAAAACATAATATTAATACTAGTTGTACCAGTTAATGAGGATTTTTTTCAATAGATGGAGTTGCACATATTTTGATGTGTATGTGATTTCATATGTATGCTATTTTTGTTGTATTGACAGCAAACATCAAAACTTTATATGTCAAATTTGCTGAAGGTGTTAACATCATAGATATTTTTATGCCTTAAGTGTCAAATCTCTTGCCAAAAAACGAGCGTTTGCAGGAAGTTTTAATTTATTACTTTATTTTCAAGAAAAGGGCTGCTGAAAGTTATCATATATTTCAGGAAGCTTATGGTGAACATGCTCCTCGTCGAAATACTTGTGAACACTGGTTTAAATGCTTTAAAAGTTATTATTTCAATGTGAAAGACAAAGAACATTCAGGTCAACTGAAAAGTTTGAAGACCAACAATTACAAGTATTATTGGATGAAGATGCATGTTAAACTCAAAAACAACTTGCAGAAAGATAAAATGTTGCTCAAAAACAAGTAATTTACAATTATTTACAAGCAATGGGAAAGATTTAAAAGAAGGAAAATGGGTACCATATCAACTGAATGCCATCAGTAAAATGTTGCCTCAACTGCATGAAAAAAGTCTTTTTGCATCAAATTGTGACTGACAATGAAAAGTGGATTTATTTTGAGAATACCAACTGCTCAAAATCATATGTTGATCGAGGTCAACCATCAACATCAACTGGAAGGCAAATCACTTTGGAAGAAGGCAATGCTCTGCATTTGGTGGAGATCAGGAAAGTATGGTGTATTCTGAGTGTCTAAAACCAGGTGGAACCATTAATACTGATCACTACCAACAAGAAATAATTAATTTGAACCACACTTTGATAGTGAAACAATCAGAATCTGCCAGATGACACGGCAAATTAATTTTGCTTCATGATGACATACAATCACACACTTCAATACCAGTTAAAGACACATTAAAAGATCTTGCCTGGATTAACCCACCTTCTGTATTCACCAGATCTTGCTCCTTCAGATTACCACTTGTTCTGATCAATGGCACATGCACTTTCTGAACAGCACTTCAAAACGTATGAAGAAGTGCAAAATTGGGTCTCTGAATGGTTTGCCTCAAAACAAGAAAAGTTCTATTGGGACGGTATTCACAAATTACCTGAAAGATGGGGAAATGTGTAGCTAGCGATGGACATTACTTTGAATAAAGCACTCTTCATTTCTTGAAATTATTTGTTTTCTTTGATTACAAAATCCACTATATTAACTGGTATACCTATTATATCCTAGCTCTGTCCACCAAAGATATTAGGCACAATAACACCCCAATAGTAATACATACACTCAGACTTTGGTACTAGGAACCAATGCTCCGTGGGCAAAATATAGATTGATTCTAAGACTGGGGGAGGGAAAGTACAAAATGATTCCTAAGTGGTATATTTCTCCAGAAAATCAAAATATGTTCAGAGAATGAGAGAGACATCCAAAAAAGAAGAAACCAATTTGAAGGAATTTCCACAGGTAAAATCAGGGATAATTTGAACATCAAAATAATGACACTAGTGGATTATAACTTGTTTTTAAAAAGAAATGAACCCACATGATATAATTAAATGAATATATAGGTGGGGGAACCAGAAAAGCTTTTCCTTACAGTAATATAAATGTAGCAATATGTAGGCAGGAGCAATTATGGATTAGAAAGTCATCAATGGATTCTCAAATCATCATATGAAAGTTTGATGAGGGATATGATATTTACATATCCTTAAAGTATCTCTCTACAAACTGTTTATGAATTACACAGGAGAAAATTAATAATTTTATAAATAAATTAAAAATCTAGTGGACATTATCCTAAATTATCACCATAAATATCACTGATATTGGGACAAACCCACACTTTGTGCTTCCTCCTATGATGTACTAAGAATGATACAACTAAGTTCTTTATTTCCAAAAATGCATTATCTGAAATTAATCATAAAGAAACATTTGATAAACCCAAATTGAGGGACATTCAAAAAAATAAGTAACTTGCACTTTTCAAAAATCTCAAAATCAAGAAAGACAAAAGTTAAGGAACTATTTGGATGACAGAACAATTACAGAGACAATTACATGTAATGAATGAATCTACAATGGGTCCTACACTGGGAGAGATAAACCTATAACAAACATGATTGAGAGAACTGACAAAATCCGACTATGGACTGTTGATTAGGTAATAGTATAATTAAACATCATAAGTTTTATTATTTTACTGTGATTATATAGAAGTATATTCTTCTTCTTGGGAAATATAGACTGAAATGTTTATGAGTAAAGGAGCAAAATATCTCCAACTTACCCTCAATTGGTACAGAAAGAAATCATAGACCTAGAATTTTATTGAAGGAAGAATCTAGATACTTTCTCTGGAAAAATCCTATATCATGGTGAGCCTGTTTATTCAATAGTTAGTCAATCAAAAGCTATCATTTATCTCCCCAATTATAATGTAGGCTCCTTGAGACCTGAAAATGCACCTTACAAGTTCTTTAATCTTCTAATCTTTTGCTCACTTTTGTCACCCTCTCCTATCCCTATCCCCATGATCCACAGCCTCTCTGTCAAAAACAGAAAACCAAACTGGAACTCCCTCCTACTCACTCCTTTATCCCTCCTGTTTCGGTTTAGATACTATTTCCTCTAGTCCTTTAGGATACCCTAGACTGGGTTAGATAATCCTTGTACATATTACCCATACTACCCATTCTTACACCATTGTAACACTTACAGTGCTAAAATTGGCTACTTTCTTGTTTATCTCTCTCACCATACTCCAAGCTCCTTGAAAGGTGAGATTTTCATATAGAAAAACACTGACTTTAAATTAAGCCAACTGTTACATATTCTATATAATAAAAAGCCTAGGTGGCATCATGCCCTCACATGACGCCCTTGTGCAATGTTGTCACAAGATGGCCACCACAAGATGGTAACATGCATAGTGGAGGTGGGGGCCCAGTGGCCACTCCATGTGGTGAGGCCTGAGGGTCCTGCAGCTCTGCAAGACATGGAGGAGGCCAGTCCCAGGGTATCTGCCACCTCGTGGTGAGGAAGTGATTCATGGTAGGGGAGGGCAGTTGTTGGAGGCCAGCAGGGGAGGGTAGTTGAGGTCCGGCATGGGAGGGCAGTTGGGAATAATTAAGCCAGCAGAGGAGCAGTTAAGTGTCAAGCAGGCCAGCAGGGGATCAGTTAGGGGGTGATCAGGCTGACAGGCAGAAGCATTTAGGGGCAAGAAGGCAAGTACTTAGGAGCCAGTGGTCCCAGATTGTGAGAGGAATGTTCCAGATTGTAGAAGGTGCAGACCAGGTTGAGGGACACAACCCACCGTGCATGAATTTTGTGCACTGGGCCTCTAGTAGTTATTTATCCCTTGAAATATTGGCCTTGCTCTCAAAGTTTAAAAAAAGGAGGAAGCATTTAAGTTGTATCAAGATTTACTGGGGGTCCTAATGGAGTGATATTTTTAGTCTGTGAACAAAAGGTGGTAGATTAATAGAGCCTGTTTATAAGCTACATAACCTTATTGCTATGTGATTCTAGATGAATAATAAAAATAAGACATTCACTTCTCTTTCAATCTCTTAAATGTCATGCCTTTATCACCATCTTTACTTTAAGGTTCATGAAATGAAAAGAAAGACCAAAAAAATCAATGAACAAAATTTTGAACACTGTGCCATAAATTATCCTTGAGTTAATAATTTACTAGTTTATAGAGCCAAGGGAGATAAAGCAAGATCCCACTGTAAGTGAAATATAGTGTGTGAACATTTAAATAATTCATATTTTAATTAAAATTGCCTATGGAACACTGGATATTCCAAAATCATTTTGACCAACACCTACTTTTATCAGTTTAGAAGAGAAAAAGAGTCACCAGACATAACTTTGAAGGGTTTTTGGAGGTTCACAAACTTTGGACACATAGGTCACATGCTTTCACCCTATGCCCTGTGCTATAATTAGCTTGTGGTGTCAAGAGGAGGAAGTACACACTGAACAGCAGGTACATCGTGGGTTTTGCTCATGGAGCATAATGAGGATTTCAGATGTAACACACTAATACTTGTTTTATTACCGTAGTCAATTGTCCATGCATCTTAGGATTCATGGTGTATGCTTTGGCTAAGTCATGTTTCTTTCATTAGCTAAAGCAATTAATGTACATTCAGCCGTTTAAGCACTATCTCTTTATGCTTTCTCTTCATGTAATTCAGTTTGCAATGATTAAAATAATTTTTCAATGGTGATGTCACAACTTAATGAAAAAATATATAGCACTAATATAAAAAGCATTTGTAAACATTTTAGGAGGCTATTGTTTGTTGTTACACAACACTGTAGCAGATGGCTATAAAAAACAGCTCAAACTGGAGAACTAATAGAGAAGCAGACCTCAGGGAATCAGAGTAAATGGTAGAAGAGATTTTACTCTTTTGAAAGAATTTAAAGCAATATCAGAAACAGCTTTAGGTCTGTCTTTTGCTTTGTATGGTTAAGGACCAAATATGACTAGTGCTTACAATAATGACTCAGCCTTGTTCAACCTTTTAACTATTAAGCCATTACCTTGTGCCAAGCCTCAGGCTAATCTTTTACATATAGCTTCTTATGAACCCATAGCAATTGAGAGAAACTGAGACGCAGAGAGATTAAATAATATTCCCAAGAGTCTCATCTCTAGTTAGCCAGGGGGCTGAGATTCATCCCACCCTCAATTCCCTGTTGCCACCTAGTGGAATGGCTAAGGAGCCAGGCTACTTGGATTTGTCTATCCTTCCCTACATTTGAGCAAGTTACTTAACATTTCTGAACCTCAGATCATTATCTATAAAACTCAAGATAGTATTAGAAATCTGACTCACAGTATTTTGTGAATATTAAGTTAATATGTGCCACATGCTTAGAAACATAATTGCCACAGGGCATCTGCTCTTATTATTATTATAGTTCCTATACTTAAGCTGCCCAGCCTATGTCATATGCTTTTCGCTTTTAGGACTAAGTGTTTCTTTGTCTTAAACATGATATATGCTATTATGATAGCCAATTAGTAAAGGAACATGCCTGTAAAAGGTTCCATTTAGTAAATGATTAATTATACTTTTAATGCACACAGAAAATAATTTCTATTGATATATTTCAAAAATTATTTTTCAATTCTATGGGTATCTTCTCAAACTATTCCAAAATATTCAAGAGAAGGGAAGACTTTCAAGCTTATTTTATGAGGCAGCATTATCCTAATTCCAAAACCAGATAAAGACACTATAAACAACATAAATTATAGGCCCATATCTCTGATGAATAAAGATGTTATAATCCTCAACAAAATGTTAGCAAACCAGATCCAGCAATACATCAAAATGATTATACACCATAATCAAGTGGGATTTATTCTGAGGATGCAAGGTTGGTATAATATCTGCATATCAATAATCATGATACCACATAAACAAAATGAAGGATAAAAATCAAATGATCATATCAATAGATGCAGAAAAATCATTTCATAAAATCCAACACCCATCTATGACAAAAACTCTCTGAAAATGCTAATTAAGAGAACATACCTCAATGTAATAAAGGCCATATCTGACAAATCCATAATCAATAGCACACTCAAGATCAGAACAAGAGAGAAATGTCCAGTTTCACCACTCTTATTCAATATAAAATTGAAGTCTTAGCCACAGCAATCAGACAATAAGAATAAATAGTAGACATCCAAATTAGAAAGGAAGAAGTAAAACTGTCATTGTTTGTAGATGAGATGATACTGTATATAGAGAAACCTAAAGGTTCCAAAAAAAACCTATTAGAACTGACAAATAAATTCAGTAAAGTAACAGAATACAAAATAAATATTGAGAAGTCAGATAGACTATAAATGAACTATCAGAAAGGAAACTAAGAAAACAATCCCATTCATAACTGCTTCAAAAATAAATAAAATACCAAAGATGGAGGTATAAAGTATGCACCTGTGCATACTGCCTCTCACAACCACATCAAAAGTACAACTAAAAGACAAAATGATTATCACCCAGAACCATGGGAAGAATGGCTGAGTGGAAGTTCTACAACTAGAAGAAAAGAAAAAAGCACATTGAGACTGTGTAGGAGGTACAGAGCTGCAGAAAAGTAGAGGTACAAAGGTGCATGCGCAGAGAAGGCTGGCAACCTAGGACACAGTTGTCTTTTTCAAGGAGTGAGACACAAGCTCCCAACTGCTCTGAACTCCAGTTTCCAGCGAGACTCTGGGGATCCAGACTCCTATGGGGAGAAACTGGACTGTTTGCCATTGGGTCGGAAAGTGAGGGTGGTTTTCTTGCAGAGGTGCTCACAGCAATCATTGTTTACTATGCTGGGGTGTGGGATGCGGGGACACGGAAATAGGGAAACACAGAGAGGGCTAATGGCAACTATCACTGGTTGCCATGCCCCAGTGATTCCCTCAGACAGCGCCCTGCACAATTTACAAACCCACCGGAGCTGTGTGTAGCAGCTTATGCATATGAATGGCCTGCCCTTTCACAGCTTAACCTAACAAATTTGCAGCTGGGTCAGACAGCTCCAAAACTTCCAAGTCTTAAACAAAGAGGATAAGTTTGAAGATCTCACTGTAGCAACACACTCAAGAGGCAGACTCAGTGAGCACCAAAGTCCACTGAAGCAAGTCCTGACACATAAGGGTGTCTCTAGCATAGCAGTTCTTCCATTATAGACACAGCTGATCCTCACAGCCAACCGGCCTGAAGGTCAACTCCTTTCAGTGTACCAATGGCAATCAAAGCTTAACTACAACAAGACTGTGCACCCAGCCCACAAAGGGGTGCACCAAGAGTATCCACTTCAGGTGATTAGGGAGGCTGAGCCACTGGGCCCTATAGGTCACCTACCACACAAAGCCACTCTATCAACATAGGGAAGCAGCCAAAATGTGGAGACAAAGAAACATGTCACAAATAAAAGAAATGGAGGAAAGTAAACTACTATATACAGAGTTCAAAATAGCAGTTATAAGGTTACTCACGAATCTTCTAGTAACTGCCGAGAAACTTAGTGAGATCTCCAAGGAACTTAGTGAAAACTTCAAGGATCTTAATGAAAATGAAAATGAAAAATGGAAAAGGACCAGTTAGAAATTAAGCATATACTGTCTGAAATAAAGAATAATATACAGAAATCCAACAGCAGACTGGATTGCCCCAAGAATCAAACCAAAGATTTAAAATATGAAGAAGCAAAACACACCCAACTAGAAAAAACAAAAAGAAAAAAGAATCCAAAAATATGAAATAGTGTAAGGAGCCTCTGGAACAACTTCAAGTGTACCAACATCCAAAGAAGAGAGAGAGCAAGATACTGAAAACCTATTAGAAAAAATAATGATAGAACACTTCCACCACCTGGTGAAAGAAATAGACTTACAAGTCTAGGAAGTGCACAGGACCTCAAACAAAAGGAATCCAAAGAGACCACACCAAGACACACAATAATTAATATGACAAGGGCAAAAGACCAAGAGGGAATCTTGAAAGCAGCAAGAGAAAAACAGTTGCCTAAAAGGGAGTACCCATAAGACTGTTAGCTGATTTCTCAACAGAAACTATGCAGGCCAGAAGGGAGTGGCAATAAATATTAAAAGTGATGAATAGCAAGAACCTACAATCAAGATTAGTCTACACAGCAAAGCTCTCATTCAGAATTGAAGGTCAGATAAAGAGCTTCAAAGATAAGAAAAAGCTAAAGGAGTTCATCACCACCAAACCAGGATTATATGAAATGCTGAAGGATGTTCTTTAAGAAGAGGAAGAAGAAAAAAAAGGTAAAGGTAAAAATTATGAACAACAAAGTGACAACAAATACATATCTATCAACAAGTGAATCTAAAATTCAAGTGAATAAAAAATCTGATGAACAGAAGAAACTGGTGAATATAATAGAATCAGGGGCATAGAAAAGGAGTGACCTGACAATTCTTGGGGTGTGAAGTGTGTGGGAAGAAATTGAATAAAAATCTAATACCAATGGATGAGGACAGTGGCAGGAGGTAAAGGCATGGGGAGGGGGGAAATCAGGTGGAGGGGAGCTATGGGAGGAAAAAAGTGAAACATCTATAATAATCTGAGCAATAAAGATTTATTTAAAAAAATAAAATAAAAATAAAACTTAGTGAGCAATTGGTAAATCTCAGTAAACAGTATAAATATATGGCAAAATAAATAAATAAAATAAAATACAAAAAATAAACAAAATAAAGTAAAATACCTAGGTAAAAATTTAATCAATGATGTAAAATACTTGTATTCAGAAATTTATAAGACACTGAAGAAATAAATAAATAAGAAAATACAAATAAGTAGAAGTATATACTGTGTTCATTGATAGGAAAAATTAACATAATTAAAATGTCCATACTACCCAAAGCAATTTATAGATTCGATGCAATTCCTCAAGATACCAATGGCATATTGCACAAATATTTTATATGGAATTACAAAAGATCCCAGATAACCACAGTGAATTTGAGAAAGAACAAAGTTGAAAGAATCAGCCTAACTGATATCAAACTATACTACAAGGCACAGTGATCAAAACAGCAAGAAACCAGAACATAAACAGACCTATAGACCAATTGAACCAGGAATAAACCTGTACCTTTGTAATCAATTAATATCTGTTAAGGGATGCAAAAACCTACAATGGGATAAAGATAGTCTATTCAATAAATAATGTTGTGAATATGAACAGATACCTGCAACAAATTGTAACTAGACTACCTTCTTACATCATACACAAGAATAAGCTAAAATGGATTAAAAACTTAAATGTTAGACTTGAAACCATAAAAATCCTAGAAGAAAACATAGGAAGTAAGATCCTGGACATTTCTCATAACAATATTTTTTCTGATTTATCTTCTCCTTTGGCCAGGAATTCAATTATATGGGCATGATATAATAATTCATGTGATGAGATATATGTAATGAGACAAAGTAGCTCAGATATTGAGAACATGCAATATTTCCTTAGATCCCCTGGTCAGCACTAAATATTACTTAGGCAATCCTGCTAGAGGTTCTCAACCTGTGGGTCATGAGAACCGCTGCTGTAGAGTTTAAGATCACCGGAAAACATAGATAATTACATTACAATTCATTAACAGTGGCAAAATTATAGTTATGAAGTAGCAACGAAAATAATTTTATGGTTGGGAGTCACCACAACATGAGAAATTGTATTAAAGAGTCATAGCATTAGAAAGGTTGAGAACCACTGTCTTATACTGTTCCCTCTGCCTATGTAATGCTGCTGTTGATTCCATATTTGACATACTCCTGCTTTTCTTCTCCAGAGACTAGCTTAAATATAAACTCCTCCATGGACAACTTCCAGACCTACTTTTCCTTTCCATATAAAATATTCTCATTCTTATTTGAATGCCTGAGTCAGAAAATATCCATTTTCCTCTAGAAACTATCATCTCTTTCTACCAGTTAGTGAACTTCTGGGGTACAGCCAGCAAGCACTTGGCTTTCCTGAATAAAGACTGTATCACCCTCTTGGGTTACCAAATAGATCAAAGAGAAAATTAAAATCATCCTGCAAATAAATGACAATAAAACACAACAATCCAAAACCTTTGGGACACAGTCCAGAGAGGGAAGCTCAAAGCATTGCAGACTTACCTAAAAAGAATAAAGAAAGAAATAAAAAAATGTTAATAAATTATCTAACTCTACAACTTAATGAATTAGAAAGAGAGCAACAAGAAAAGCCCAGGGTGAGCAGAAGGAAGAAAATAATAAAGAGCAGAGCAGAAATAAATGACATAGAGACAAAAAATAAAAAGATCAATGAAACCAAGAGCTGGGTCTTTGAAAGGGTAAACAAGATTGATGAACCTTTAGCCAGGCTCACCAAGAAGGAAAGAGAGAGGATTCAAACAAAATCAGAAGTGAAAGAGATGAAATAACAACAGACCCCCCAAGAATACAAAAGATCGTAAAGAAAAAGAAAAAAAAACACTATAAACCACTCCAACAAACTAAACAACCTAGAGAAAATGGACATATTCCTAGAAAAAATACAATCTTCAAAAATACAATCTTCAAAAACTCAATCAAGAAGAATTAAAAAATATCAATAGGCCAATAATAAAGGAGGAAATTGAAACAGTTATCAAAAGCTTCTAGCAAACAAAAGCCCAGGGTCAGATGGCTTCACAGGGGAATTTTGCCAAACATTCAAAGAACAAAAACTTATCTTCCTCAGACTATTCCAAAAAATTCAAGAGGAAGGCAAACTTCCAAGCTCTTTCTATGAAGCCAGCATTACCCTAATACCAATAGCAGATAAATACACCACAAAGGAAGAGAATTACAGGCCAAGTACCCTGATGAACACAGATGCTAAAATCCTCAACATAATTCTAGTAAATCAGATCCAGAATTACTTTAGAAATATCATACACCATGACCAAGTAGAATTTATTCCAGGGATGCAAGAATGGTACAATATCAGCAAATCAATAAACATGATAATCACATAAACAAATTGAGAGACAAAAATCACAGAATCATATCAATTGATTAAGAAAAGGCATTTGACAAACTCCAACACCTTTTCCTGATAAAAACTCTCAGCAAAGTGAGAATAGAGGAAACATAATAAAAGCCTTATATAACAAACCTACAGCCAATATCATACTCAATGTGCAAAAACTAAAACCGTTTCCCCTACAAACAGGAACAACACAGAGATGCCCACTTTCACCACTCCTGTTCCACATAGTACTGGAAATGGTAGCCGTAGTGATCAGACAAGAAGAAGAAATAAAAGCATTCAATTTGGAAAAGAAGAATTAAAATTGTCATTATTTGCAGATGACATGATATTGTACAACAAAAATCCTAAGGACTCCATCAAAAAAACTACTAGAACTAATAAATGAATTCTGCAACATAGCAGGATACAAAATTAATACCCAGAAGTCTATGGCTTTTTTATATACCAATAATAAACTCACAGAAAGAGAAATTTATAAAACAATCCCATTTAGAAATTTATAAAACAATCCCATTTAACAACAACAACAAAAATTAGATACTAAGGAATAAATTTAGCCAAGGAAGTAAAAGACCTGTACTCAGAAAATTACAGGACACTGAAAAAAGAGATAGAAGAAGATATAAACAAATGAAAGAACATACCTTGTTCATGGGTTGGTAGAACCAACATCATTAAAATGTCTGTACTACCCAAAACAATCAATAGATTCAATGCAATCCCCATTAAAATACCAATGGCATATTTCAAAGACCTAGAACAAACTCTCCAAAAATCCATCTGGAATTTAAAAAGCTCCCAAATAGCTGCAGCAATCTTGAGAAAGAAGAACCAAGTTGCAAGGATCACAATACCAGATATCAAGGTATACTGTAAAACCACTGTTCTCAAAACTGCCTGGTACTGACTCAAGAACAGACATATAGACCAATGGAACAGAACAAACCCAGAAATTGACCCAAACCAATTAATATGCTCAATTAATATTTGACAAAGAAGGCAAGAGCATACAATGGAGTAAAGATAGTCTCTTAAATAAATGGTGTTGGGAAAACTGGACAGATATATGCAAAAAAGAAAAAGAAAGAAAGAAAGAAAGAAAGAAAGAAAGAAAGAAAGAAAGAAAGAAAGAAAGAAAGAAAGAAAGAAAGAAAGAAAGAAAAACTACATTACCAACTTACACCATACACAAAAACACATTCAAAATGGTTAAAGGACTTAAACATAAAATGGGAAACCATAAAAATCCTAGAAGAAGCCATAGGCAGCAAAATAGCAAACATCTGTCGTATATCTTCACTGATATAGCTCCTAGGGCAGTGATCAGCAAACTCATTAGTCAACAGAGCAACAAATGGCTGCTCGCAAGCAGCATAACAACAAAATAACCATAAATCCCACTGCATGGGAAAACATATTTATCTCATGTTATCTCTGATAAAGGTTTAATCTCCAAGATTTATAGGGAACTCATACAACTTAACAGAAAGAAGATAAATAATCCAATAAAAAAAATGGGCAAAGGACCTAAATAGACACTTTTCGAAAGGGGACATAGAGAAGGTCAAGAGACATACAAAAACATGCTCAAAGTCACAAACATCTGAGAGACGCATATCAAAATGACATTGATGTACTATCTCACACCTGTCAGAATGGCTATCATCAACAAATCAACAAAAGACAAGTGCTGGTGAAGATGTAGAGAAAAAGGAACCCTTGGGCACTGCTGGTGGGAAGGCAGATTGGTTCAGCCACTTTGGAAAACAGTATGGCGTTTCCTCAAAAATTAAAAATAGAATTGCCATTTGACCCAGAAATTCCACTTCTAGGAATATATCCAAAAAAAAACAAAAAAACAAAAAAAAACAGAAACACCAATCAGAAAGGATATATGCACCACTATGTTCATATATTAGCTTACAATAGCTAAGATTTGGAAACAGCCTAAATGTCCATCAATAGATGAGTGGATTAGAAAACTGTGGTACATCCACACAATGGAATACTACACTGCTGTAAAAAAGAAGGAATTCTAACTATTTGCAACAGCATGGATGGAACTGGAGAACATTATGCTAAGTTAAATAAGCCAGTCAGAAAATGGTAAATATTACATGATCTCACTCATATGTGGAATATAATGAACAACATAAACTGCTGAACAAATATAGAACCACAGTCATAGAAGCATTGAACAGACTGTCCAACCTATGAGGGAAGGTGTGGGATGAGGAAATAAAAGATCAACCAAAGGACTTGTATACATGCATATGAGCATAAGCAATGGACACCAATAGGCAGGAGGGGGGGAGGGTGAGAGCATGTGTTGGGGGTTGGCATGGCCAGGGAGTGGTCAATGGCAGAAAAGTGAGATTTATTAATATTTTAAACAATGAAGAATTTAAATTAAAAAAAAGGACTGTACCACTCTCTCCTTGTAGCTAGGTTTGGGCAGCCATGTGACCACAGTTTGGTGAATAAGATGAAGAAGTGCTGTTTGCTACTTCTAGGTGGTGTCCTTAGAGAGAGCAGGGCATGCAATTCTTTACTTCCTCCTTCCAACTTGCTAAACTATAGATTTAATGACTGATGCTTGAGCTGCCATTTTAAATTGGGAGGTAGGAGTTTAGTGTTGGTGAAGTTGAAATAACTAGGTAGAGGAACCTGAGCTCGTGGTGATTATAGAGTCACCAGGCAGCCAGGACTGCCTATCTCCAAAAATTGTTTATGTGAGAAAGACATTTCTTGTATGTAAACCTACTCTTGACTCATTCCATTTCTTTAGCATTTTGTATTATTTGTACCCATTTCTGTTGTATAGCACTTACAATATCATATTATATATTTAATCACAATATCATATTATATTTAACTGTAAGAACAGCTGTTTTGTCCTAACTGGTTTGGCTCAGTGGATAGAATGTCAGCCTGCAGACTCAAGGGTCCCAGGTTCAATTCTGGTCAAGGGCACTTACCTTGGTTGTGGGCACATCCCCAGTAGGGAATGTGCAGGAGGTAGCTGATTGATGTTTCTCTCTCATCGATGTCTCTATCTCTCTCCCTTCCTCTCCGAAAAAATTTAATAAATATATATATATTAAAAAAGAACAGCTGTTGCTAAACTGGATATGAGTTCCTAGAAGTGAGGACTGTTTAGAAAGCCCTCATCAGGCGCCATGTAGGTCTAAGTAAATGCTAACAATCTGAATCAAAGTGTGTGGGAGATACCAAAAAGATAGGCCTTACTGACACTAAATCAAGAGCTTCCTTTTTGTATAAGTATAATGGTTTTTCATGCACATATTTATAATGCAAAACAGAAAAGGGACACAAAATTTTTGTCATTGCTGTGCCAATCCCATTGCTCTAAATCAAAATAACTTTTTGTAGTTAAGAGAGTATATTTTCTTGCTTTAGGATTGTTTCCTTTGAGGCTCTAGCAATAAAGCTTATACATTTGGCTGAAGAACACTCTGCTGTGAAAAGGTCATCCTCTTCAGTTGAAAGACTTAGGAAAAGTCACTGATGGCTGTGAGGGAAAGGAGGCCCATTACTCTGTCATAGGATTCTTACATCCTGACCCAAGATTATGGGATACAATTATGAGAATCATGAGAGCTGGCTTGTGTTTAACTAGTTAACTGCCATGATGTTTTGAATTTAATTTTAAAATGTCCGCCACTTGCATCTATGGACACTTATGACATACAAATGGTTAACCACTTGCTGTCTTTTTTTACACTTTGTCTAAGTTCTTATCCAGAGTTATTTTTCCAGAGGGTCACCAAAATGGAATGTTCATCATTTGAAATAATCTATATTATTATGACTTAAAAGTAGCAGGGATAGGGAAAATTCAGCTTTAAAAAGCAATGTTTTAACAGGAGGTTATGCTTCAAGGAATATAGGCTTTGTGGTTGTTTGTTTTTTGGAAGAAAGTAATCTAATAAGGGAAAACAGAATGTCTTGGACATGATTTATCCTTTCTAGGCTATGATCCTATATCTCTTTGGTAATGCCAGAGATCTGAAATTACTACATAAACTCTGTAAAAAGCATCACTTCAATGTGAATTTAAAATTTAAATCTCATATCCATCATTTTACTCGGTTAAATTTTCTAATACAATTGACATCATGAAGCTCTTCAGAAGATTTTGAATAGGATAAAAAAATAAGATTTGTCTGAATTTAAGAGCTTAGTTTACCTACTGTAGAAAAAAAATAATAATCTTTTTTTGGTGGCAAAGTTTTTGTAAGATATAATCATTATGCTAATTTGACTGTAAATTCTTAGATGGCAATGAAAGATGAGCCATATACTTTTTCTCAAATTCACACTTGGCCAACAGTGAGAATCGTTTTGTACCACTTTATCCAAAGGGCAGGGAAGGTTGAATTACTAAATAAATAAAAGCAGCTACAGAAAATACCCTCACGGTCTTTCTGAGGTCCAAGCCAAATTGGAAAACATATGTCCCTCTGATGTCAAAGTCACATAGCACATTACTCACCCTAAGTTTGTGTCTTGCATGACCATGTGTTAGCCAGTTTAAAAGCTAGTTCAGTAATACCACACATATCAGTACAGGAAGGACTAAATCACTCTAAATATTTTACCTATAGGAAATAGGTATTACATCTCATTAAACAATGCAAATGTCATGCAAACAACTTAATCATGGGGAATAATTATTAAAACAACTGAGCATAGCTAGATCATTATACTGTAAGGGTGAGTGAGATTCCTTATCAGAGTCACTCATCACTTAACTTCTTTGCAGTTATAAAAAGTTTGCCATTAATAAGGAAGGAATGAAGGGAGGGAGGGAGAAAAAAACATCTTCAGAAAGATATCATAAATCCCTTAACTTTAAGGATCTTGTATCAGAATATCTTGTTTAAGAAAATCTGAATCCCTACTGACATAGCTGGCCTTTGGATCCTCCAAGAAGCTGCAGCATGCTTATCAATAACATTTGCTTCTGCAAAAGTCTAGGGAAATAATGATCACAAATTCTGTCTGTGGCTTTGTCTAACCCTGGATTCTTGATTAAGCAAGTCCTTTCCTTTCTCTTTCTCTGTCTAGGTATTGTTGTTACCCAAAGGGGAGAAAGGAAAGATGAGACAGAGAGAACAATAACATTAATATAGGGACATAATTCTTATTTTTATCCCAAGTTTTCCATATATATGGGAGTCTGAGTGATAAAAGTACTGGAATGTGGGACCACATTCAGCAACAGTACAGAAATATATTGTACTAGAAGTACTAAGTACTAAGGTGAGGGGGGGTGGGGAAGGCAGCCACACAAAAAAAAAACAGCAGAATTATGGGTAGAATCAAAATCCTGGCTTACAGGAGTCTGTGTCTCAATAAAATACTAGTGGAGTTTTGGCAACCTTGAACCCACAAACATTTGTACAACAACCCAACCAAATGCTGGCACTCCAATATGAAACCACAGTTCCAGAATATGTAACCAATCTGAACTTAACTCCAGTTCACAGAAACGCAGTAACATTTTCTACTGAAATGAACAGATACAGTTCCACAGAGATAATTTTTGACTCACAAAACACTCTGAGTTTTTTAAAAAGGATTCAACCTGCACTCTAAGGTAAATTTAAAATGGGTAGAAAGTAACTTTTCATGAAACCAAATCAAAGAAAAAATTTCCAGAAATTGCATGACTTTTTTTATGAGACAGAGCCAAAATTGCATTGACAATTGTTAAAAACAAAACAGTAGGCCTAAAATGGAGTCATTTATTATGCCAGGATACCATGTCACCAAACTGAATATTAATCACAGTTTTGGCTCTCTCAAAAATGGAATCTTATACTGGTTGGTCAGGAATCTCCTAATCAGCATTACTCAGGTAATCTGCCTGATAGACACCTGTAATCCTTTAAAGGAATGTGACTTTGTAATATCCAATCACTTTTTTGCCTAGAGTAACTTTCTTGTTCCCACTCCCTTCTTCCTATAAAAATCTTTCATCCTGATATTTAATATCAAATTTATTCCTTTAATAAATTTACTAGTAAATATGCAAAGTTGGCATTAAAAGCTTCCTTCTCAAGATAAGCATACAAAAATCAATAGTACTACTATCTTTGTACCCATAATAATGAATTGGAAAATATATGAGAATATTCCATTTTCAATAAACACAAAAAGTTTCAAGTACTAAAGAGTAACGAACAAAAGATGTGTAAGGCTTTTATATAGAAAATTCTCAAATATTATTAAACAGCTTTAAAAAGTCCAGTCTTCATGAGGCTTTTACTTTTTATCTTTAACTAGAGGCCTGGTACACAAAAATTCATGCACTCAGGGAGTTTGGGGGAAAGGAAGGAAGTCACTCTGCCCAGCCTGCTCCCTCTCACAGTCTGGGAGCCCTCGGGGAATGTCCAACTGCTGGCTTAGGCCTGCTGGCACTCATACATCCCTCTTGCAGTCCAGGAGCCCTCGGGGAGCAGGGTTGGATCATCAGTTGGCATCCTTAGCCCTGTCATGGAAGCAGGAGAGGCTCCTGCCACTGCTGCTGCACTGGCCCACCATGAGCCGGTTTCTGGCTGAGCAGTGCTCCCCCTATGGAAGTGCAGTGACCACCAGGGGGCAGCTCCTGAATTGAGCATCTGCCCCCTGGTGGCTAAGGCATGTTATAGGGACCCGGTTGTTCATCCATTAGGGTCAATTTGCATATTAGATTTTTATTATATAGGATTATGTTCAGCTAGTCTTCAAATGGTTCCCCAAGTTGACTGTTCTATAGTATAGCTGTAATGCTGATGTGGTCACAGGAGGAGGGCAGCACAGCATTTACCTATTCCATCCTCATACCTGGAACCCCTTAAGCCTTTCATTCTGTACAACTCCTCAGAGCTCCTTTTTATCTACTTGATGGGATGCTGCACAATTCAAATGGGTTTTTGCTCAAATAAACTTTTAAAATGTGTAATACGCCTTAGTTTATCTTTTCACTGATGACTTACTCTTGCGAAAATAATGACCCTCCTTTTTTTAAAAACTCAGATTATTGAGTCTTTTGGGTTTTATCCCTGTATTTTGGTAACTAGATCTTAATAGTGTTAATAGATACAGTAAAACCATGAAACTTGACTCTGGAGGACACTTTCTATTTATTTATTTTTTAAAATGATAATGATTATAAATGGAAGAAAACCAGTTTTAACACTAATACATTCTTTACTACTAAAATATTGAGTTCCCTGTTTCTAAGAAATCTGCTGAGGGGGAACCTTTGTCATCTAAGTAAGTCTTCCAAAGTTTGAGAAAGGCCTTTCCTCTTATCCCTCTCTCCTCACTTCAACCTTTTTCCATCTAAAAAATTAAAATAAAAACAAATCCTTTCAGCAATTTATCCCTCTAGGTTAACAAGATACTCCTAAGGGTAATGAGAAGAGTCTGAAAATAAACTTTCTTTAATTGATCATTTTACCTAATGTGCATTTACTTTTGCAATAATACAAAATCTGACTGTTGTAGGTTGGGCTCTAAGCTGGCCCCCATGATTTAAGCTCTCTGATGTAGAAGTCTGAATAGCTCCCTCTTTCCCCTTAAGAGAAGAATAAAATCTGTGAATGTAATGGAACATCATACCCATTATTTGAGTTAATCAGAAGTGCAATTATCCTGGGTGTCCTTAACCAAATCAGAGGATTCTTTAAAATAATATCAGAGGGATATTCTCCTGCTGGCAGGAAGAAATAAAACTGCCATGTTGTAAAAGGATGGTAGCCACTGAGAGCTGTCCCCAGCCAACAGTTAGCAAGGAATAAGGAATCTTAGTCAGAAAACCACACAGAAATAAATTTGCCAACAACCAATGCATTCCAAGGACACTACAAGTATC
>PVJN01033696.1:0-23272 GCA_004026805.1 Lasiurus borealis | reverse complement strand
AAGCTGTCCCAGAGGCTCCTTATATTATGATCACATTTTTGGATTCTTTTCTCTTCTTGCTTTTCCAGTTGAGTGTTTTCTGCTTCTTTATATTCCAAATTTTTGACTTGACTCTTGCCTTTCTCTAGTCTGCTGTTAGGACTCTGTACAATATTTTTTACTTCAGTCAGTATATGTTTAATTTCTAGTTCCATCTCTAATTGGTTCTTTTTCATCTCCTCTTGGGTCTCGCCAATTTTATCCAACTTTTCTATGATATTCTTGAAAAACCTTATAAACGTGGTTTTGAAGTTGATATCCTGTCGTTTTTTTCCCTCCATTCCTTTTGTTTGTGATCCCTTCCCTTGTCTCAGCATTTTCACTATGCTGGGAGAACTTCTGTGTTGGATTCAGCCTTATGATAGCAGGCTTGCAAAAACGCAGAAGCCTCTGTTGAGCTTGGGATGGGTGGAGTCTCAGGGCTTAACGGACCGCCTTGCCTTCCAGTTGGCCCCGCCCTCCACGGCCCTCAAGTCTCACGTGACTGGGCAATGGCTGGAGCAGTCCTTGTGCGCACGCACCCGCAGTGCCTCAGATGGCTGCCTTTCCAGCTCCCCTGCGCCCCAGGACCACACGAGTCTAGGTCTCCAAGGTTTCGCCCGAAACAGGGGCCCAGTGGACTCAGAAGTGGTGCAGTTGAGAGGGTCTGTCTCCCGCCCAGTCGCGAAAGCCAGTGACCCAATCAGCAATCTGTCCTCCGAGCAGTGCCGTGCACGCCGCCACCAGCCCTCCTATCTTTTGCGACTCCCCTAAATTTCCGTGCACCTCTTCCTTTTCACAGTCCAAACTACCCCCCGTATGAGTTTCGGCTGGATCTGAGGTTTAGTGTCATAGGATAAGGGGTTCAATGCCGTTGGGAGTCTCCGTTTCCCTCCCGCCAGAGAAAGCCAGCCAGGTAGTCAGGCACCCGCTCTCTCAGCGCGCACGTCTCCGTACCTCAGCTTTTTGCGGCTCCTCTGGGTCTCTGTGAGCCCCTCTCTTTCCCTCTAGCTGTAGAACTTCCACTCAGCCAGCCTTCCTATGGTTCTGGATGATGTCCGTTCTGTCTTTTAGTTGTAGTTGTGAAATTGTTGTGTGAGGCAGCAGTGTAGGTGTTTACCTATGCCGCCATCTTGGATTCTCCTTATTGGACACTTTTTAAAATCCAAACACAATCAGAGAAGTTGTTTTGGGTTGTAGGTTGCACACCTTGGTCTTAGTGCTAGCTGTATTCAGAACAGGCCCCAAACCACATTTCCTATCCCTATATGTGTTCTAAAATTCCACCAGAGACCCACTAGGACAGTGGTCTACGGACCACTGGTGGTCCATGACGTCTGAAAGGTTGGCGACCGCTGCATTAGGATATATATCCAAGATCAAAAGGTCCTATGCTATTTTATATAGCAGTACCATCTCCCTCTTACTGCTCTGATTTGATATCCTTTAGTTCTACACCTGGGAACTTCATTCACTTCTTTCCTTCCTTAAGGTTTAGCTATACATGTGAGGATGATATCTATCAGCTTGGTTTATTGCGCTGTCAGTTATCAGAGAGTGAGTCAGTCAGTTTCATTCTCAAATTTTTCTCTCCATACAACCTTCTTTGTCACTACCCTCCAACTTCTGTTTAAAATTGGTAATTATTATTAGTTCCTACAAATATCTGAAGCTATAGTAACCTCAATTTCCCATTCATAATCAGTCATATTCTAAAGCATTCAAAGTTCAGTTTTATGAAGCATTGTATTAAACTTTTACTTGTGCTTTGGTAAAGAATCTATAAGTTTCTATATAATTCTCATAATTAATTACTTCTGAGCCCTGGCTGGTGTGGCTCAGTGAGTATTGCCCTGTTCACCAAAAGGTCACTCATTTATTTCTGGTCAAAGCACATACCCAGGTTGTAGGTTTGATCCCTCGTTTTGGGTGCGTATGGAAGGCAATCAATAGATGTTTCTCTCTTGTATTGATATTTCTTTTTCTCTCCCTCCCTCGCCATTCCTCTCTAAAATAGAAACATATAAAAAACATTTTTTTGCCATTGATTATAAGGTACAGTGCCAGAAGGTATTTACAAAAGGGTTATTCTGCTATTTTTTTTCTAATTAAAATAAAAAGATTGATTTTAGAGAAAGATAGGGAGAAAGGGAACACTAATTTGTTCCACTTATTTATGCATTCATTGGTTGATTATTTTATGTACACTGACCGGGTTTTCAAACCTTCAACCTCAATGTAACTGGATGATGTTCTAATCAACTGAGCTACTGGCGAGGGCAGGGGTCATTCTGAGATCACTTGGTCACTATTGTAAGCAAGGGAAAAAGTTAAAAAACAATCTCTAGTCATTAGTGTTTTTATCTTTGGAACTCTTGTAGTACTGTATATATGCCATATATTCTTTCCATATCATATCATATCATGGCAGCCTTGTGTTGTTGTTTACTTTTTTGGTATACGCCTTACTTTCCTAACAAAATTATAAGCTCTTAGGATTAAGGCGCCTCCCTCTTTTATATTCTTCTTCAGTGTTTAATTTGGTGCCCAATAAATATTTAATAAATGTTGGTTCTCATCTATGGAGACCCCTTTAATTTTACTAAGTTCAAGTAATTTTTCCAAGAAACCATCACTACTGGTGGGCTATAATGACTTACATACTACAATATAGAAAATAAAAACCCAACAGGTATTGTTTCACTTCTTCCTACCTCTGAATTAATTTATATATACATCCATTATTTTCTGTTTATTTCTAAAATTATGGAGGAGTATTCCCTAGAACTGATTGGGCAATTGTTAATGGTAGCTTATCTGGCTCCTAACCAAGAACCAAGAAATCACAAAGGATTGATTATGGTTTGTCCCAACAACAAAGTCTAAAAGCAAGTCCTCAGCATTTTGTCAATTTTTTTTTTTACCTTTATAGCTTTCACTTTTACCAGGTGTACCAGTTAATAATGCAGATTTTTTTTCGATATATATATATATATATATATATATATATATATATGTGATTTGATACATATGCAAAATATTTTGTTGTATTGACAGCAAGCTTCAAAACTTCCTGTCAAATTTTCTGAAGGTATTAATATCATAGATATTTTTACACTTAAAAATGTAGAATTTTGGGGCAAAAAAAAGCATTTGCAATAAGTTTTTATTCAACTTAAATTTTAAAAAATATATTTTATTGCCAAAACCGGTTTGGCTTGGTGGATAGAGCATTGGCCTGCAGAATGAAAGGTGCCAAGTTTGATTCCGGTCAAGAGCATGTACCTTGGTTGCAGGCACATCCCCAAGTAGGGGGTGTGCAGGAGGCAGCTGATCGATGTTTAAAAAAATCAATAAGATGTATTAAAAATATATATATTTATTGATTTTTTTTAACAGAGAAAAATGGAGAGGGATAGAGAGTTAGAAACATCAATGAGAGCAAAACATCCATCAGCTACCTCCTACACACTCCCTACTGGGTATGTCCTGGCAACCAAGGTACAGTGGTATCTCGAGATACGAGTTTAATTCGTTCCATAACCTTGAGGCATGGGAAACTATGAGATGCTCGAGTAGCGGTAAACTGGTGGGTCGTGTGCAGCCAGCCGATCCGCAATGATTACTTGTATCTCAACTGCTGCTTGTATTTCAAAGTAAAAATCGCTCACTCGACGGCTCGTATCTCAAAAATCTCGTATGTTAGGGCACTCGTATCTCGAGGTACCACTGTACATGCTCTTGACAGGAATTGAATCTGTGACCTTTCAGTCTGCAGGCCAACGTTCTTTCCACTGAGCCAAACCAGTTAGGGCTCAACACTTTATTTTGAAGAAAAGTGTGGTTGATAGTTATCATATACTTTGGGAAGCTTATGGTGAACATGCACCATGTCAAGACACTTGTGAACACTGGTTTAAATGTGTTAAAAGTGATGACTTTGATGTGAAACAAAAAGACTGTCCAGAACAACCAAAAAAGTTTGAAGACCAAAAATTACAAGCATTATTGGATGAAAATGCATGTCAAACTCAAAAACAACTTGCAGAGGACACAGCAAAAGCAGTCTTGAGAGGGAAATTCATAGCTTTACAAGCCTACTACAAAAAAAAACACAAGAAACAATGGTAATAAATTACCTAACTCTACAACTCAAAGAGTTAGGAAGAGAGCAACAAGAAAGGCCCAGTGTAAGCAGAAGGAAGAAAATAATAAAGATCAGAATGATGGTAAACGACATGGAGACCAAAGAAACAATACAAAAGATCAACACAACCAAGAGCTGGTTCTTTGAAAGGATAAACAAGATTGATGAATCTCTAGCTAAGCTCACCAAGAAGCAGAGAGAACCCAAATAAACAATATTAGACATGAAAGAGGAGAAATAACAACAGGCCCACAAAAATACAAAGGGTTGTTAAAAAATACCATATACAGCTCTATTCTAACAAATGGGACAACCTAGAGGAAATGGACATATTCCTAGAAAAATACAACCTTCCAAAACTCAATAAAAAAGAATCCAAACATCTCAATAGGCCAAAAACTATGGAAGAAATTGAAGCAGTCATCAAAAGCTTCCAGCAAACAAAAGCCCGGGGACAAAAGGCTCACAAGGGAGTTTTACCAAACATTCAAGGAAGAATTAAAACCTATCCTCCTTAGACTATTCCAAAAAATTCAAGAGGAAGGAACACTTCCAGGCTCATTTTATGAAGCCAGCATCACCCTAATACCAAAACCAGATAAAGACAACACAATGAAAAAGAATTAGAGGCCAATATCCCTCATGAACATAGATGCCAAAATCCTCAACAAAATTCTACCAAATTGGATCCAGAAGTACCTCAAAAAGAACACACAACATGACCAAAACAGGATTTATCCCAGGAATGTAAGAATGGTACATTATCTGAAAATCAATAAATGTGTTACATCACATAAATAAGTTGAGAGATAAAAAGCACAGTCATATCAATTGTTGCAGAAAAAGCATTTGGTAAAATCCTACACCCTTCCTTTTTTAAATAAATCTTTATTGTTCAGATTACAATTATTCCTCTTTTTGCCCCCCATTGCTTCTCTCCACCTGACTCCCACCACACCCTCTGCCCTTACCTCCCACTGCATTGTCCTCATCCATAGGTGTATGATTTTTGTCCAGTTTCTCCCCACACCCCTCACCCCTTTCACCCTGCGAATTGTCAGTCCACTCCCTTCCTATGCCCATGGTTCTAAAATATTCACCAGTTTATAATGTTCATCAGATTTTTTATTCTCTTAATTTTTAGATTCACTTGGTGACAGATATGCATTTGTTGTTCATAATTTTTACCTTTACCTTTGTTTTCTTCTTCTTCTTTAAGAGTACCTTTAAACATTTCATATAATACTGGTTTGGTGTTGAACTCCTTTAGCTTTTTGGTATATGTGAAGCTCTTTATCTGACCTTCCATTCTGAATAAAAGCTTTGCTTGGTAGAGTAATCTTGGTTGTAGATTTTTGCTATTCATCACTTTAAATATTTCTTGCCACTCTCATCTGACCTGCATCGTTTCTGTTGAGAAATCAGCTGACAAATGTATGGGTGTTCCCTTATAGGTAATTAACTGTTTTTCTCCTGCTGCTTTTTTTTTAAATTAAAACTTTATTACTCAGATTACATTTGTTTCTCTTTTGTCCCCTCCATAGCTCCCCTACACCCAACTCCCACCCTTCCCTCTGCCCCTTACCTCCCTCCCGTTGACCTCATCCATAGGTATATGGTTTTTGTCCAGTCTCTCCCTGTACACCCCTCACTCCTTTCCCCTTGAGAATTATCAGTCATTCCCTTTCCGTGCTCCTGATTCTATTATATTCACCAGTTTATTCTGGTGATCAAATTTTTAATTCACGTAATTTTTAGATTCACTTGCTGATAGATATGTATTTGTTGTTCATAATTTTTTATCTTTTACCTTTTTCTTCTTCCTCTTCTAAAAGAGTACCTTTCAGCATTTCATATAATACTGGTTTGGTGTCGATGAACTCCTTTAGCTTTTTCTTCTCTGTGAAACATTTTATCTGCCCTTCAATTCTGAATAAAACTTTGCTGGATAGATTATTCTTAGTTGTAGGTTCTTGCTATTCATCACGTTGAATATTTTTTGCCACTCCCGTCTGGCCTGCATCGTTTCTGTTGAGAAATCAGCTGACAATCGTATGGGTGGTCCCTTGTAGGTAATGAACTGTTTTTCTCTTGCTGCTTTCAATATTCTCTTTGTCTTTTGCTCTTGGTATTTTAATGATGATGTATCTTGGTATAGTCATCTTTGGATTCCTTTTATATAGGGTTCTGTGTGCTTCCTGGGATTGTAAGTCTATTTCTTTTATCAGATGGGGAAGTTTTCAGTCATTATTTCTTTAAGTAGGTTTTCAGTATCTTGGTCTCTCTCTTCTTCTGGCACCCCCACAATTCTGATGTTGGTACACTTGAAGCTGTCCCAGAGGCTCCTTACATTATCTTCACATTTTTTGGATTCTTTTCTCTTCTTGTTTTTCCAGTTGAATGTTTTCTGATTCTTTGTATTTCAAATTTTTGACTTGATTCTTGTCTGCTGTTAGTTCTCCGTACAACATTTTTTAATTCAGTCAGTGTATGTTTAAATTTTAGTTGTTTCTTTTCCACCTCTAGTTGGCTCTTTTTCATCTCCTCTTGGGTCTCATTAAATTTAGCCATCCTTTTCCGGCATATTCTTGAAAAACCTTATAAGCGTGGTTTTGAACTTTATATCCAGTCATTTGTTTTCCTCCATTTCTTTTGTTTGTGACCCCTTCCCTTGACTCGGCATTTTCACTATGCCAGGAGAACTTCTGTGTTGGATTCAGCCTTATGATACCAGACTTGCAAAACTGCAGAATCCTCTCTATTGAGCTTGGGATGGGTGGAGTCTCAGGGCTTAAGGGACCGTTTTGCCTTCCAGTCGGCCCCACCCTCCACAGCTCCCGAGTATCACGTGACTGGGTAATTGCTTGAGCGGTCCTTGTGCGCGCACGTGCGCAGGCCGCAGTGCCTCTAGACCGCTGCCTTTCTGGCTCCCCTGTACTCCGGGACCACAAGAGTCTGGGTCCCCAGGGCTTCACCCGAAACTAGGGCTTAGTAGGGTCAGAAGTGGCGCAGTTGGAAGGCTCTGTCTCCCTCCCACTTGGGAAAGCCAGCGGCACAATCAGTAGTCGGTCTTCTGCGTGCAGTGCTGTGTGCGCCACCAGAACTCTGATCTTTTGCAACTCCCCTAAATTTCCATGCACCTCTATCTTTTCACAGTCCAAACTCCCCCCGTATGAGTTTCAACTGGATTTGGGGTTTAGTGTCATAGGATAAGGGGTTCAGTGCCATTGAGAGTCTCCGTTTTCCTCCCGCCAGAGAAAGCCAGCCAGGTACTCCGGCACCCGCTCTCTTCACGCGCGTGTCTCCATACCTCAGCTTTTTGCAGCTCCTCTGGGTCTCTGTGAGCCCCTCTCTTTCTTTCTAGTTGTAGAAATTCCACTCTGCCATTTTTCCTGTGGTTCTGGATGATGTCCGTTCTGTCTTTTAGTTGTAGTTTTGAAATTGTTGTGAGAGGAAGCAGTGTAGGTGTTTACCTATGCCGCCATCTTGGATTCTCCTCGCTCTTGGCATTTTAATTGTTATGTGTCTTGGTGTGGTCCTCTTTGGATTTCTTTTGTTTGAGGTTCTGTGCACTTTTGGACTTGTAAGTCTATTTCTTTCATCTGGTGGGGGAAGTTTTCAGTCATTATTTCTTCAAATAGGTTTTGAGTATCTTGCTCTCTTCTTCTGGCACCCCCTTAATTCTGATGCTGGTTCGCCTGAAGTTGTCCCAGAGGCTCCTTACACTATCTTCATATTTTTGGATTCTCTTTTTCTTTTCCAGTTGAGTGTTTTCTTCTTTGTATTTCAAATCCTTGACTTGATTCTTGCATTCCTCTAGTCTGCTGGTTAGGTCTCTGTATAATATTTTTTATTTCAGTCAGTGCATATTTAATTTCTAATTGGTCCCTTTTCATCTCTAGTTGGTCCTTTTTCATCTCCTCTTGGGTCTCGCTAAATTTATTGGCCTTTTCTAGGATATTCTTGACCACGGTTTTGAACTCTATATCCAGTCATTTGTTTTCCTCCATTTCTTTCGTTTGTGATCTGTTCGTCTCTGCATTTTCATGGCTTCACTGAATTGGTAGAGTAGCTTTGTGTGCTAGTTGTCCTATATGGCCCAGTAGCTCCGCCTCCCCAGTTAACTGAGGTAGACTCTTTTGGTGCATCCCTTTGTGGACTGTGTGTACATCCTTGTTGTAGTTAAGTCTTGATTATTGTTGGTATCACTGGAGGAAATGACCTCCAAGCCAATTTTTTTGTGAGGATCAGGTGTGTCTACGCCAAGAGAATGTATGTGCAGGGGTCAGTCTTATGATCCACGATTTGCAAAACTGCAACAAGACTTGCAAAACTGCCAAAGTCTCTTTGTTCAACTTGGATGGGGCAGAGTCTCAGGGCTGAGCAGAGACAGCCTTGGCTTCCTGTCAGCCCCACCTTATGCGGCCGCCTGGGTCTCAGAGTCTCTTGGTAATTGCTGCAGCCCACTGTGTGCGCATGCCTGCCTCCAGACCTCTGCCTTTCGCACACACATCCAGAGCTCTGCCTTTCCGGCTCTCCTGAGTTTTGTGCACTCCAGGGACCGCTATGAGTCTGGGTCCCCAGGGCCTCGCCTGAAACTGGGGTTCAGGGCAGTCGGAACTGGATTCCAGTGCAGTTGGGAGATTCTGTCTCCCTCCCGCTAGAGAAAACCAGTGGCACAATCAACAGTCAGCTCTCTGTGTGTGCCCTTGCATGCTTGTAGACCTCTGCCTTTACACGGCTCCCCTAAGTTTCTGTCCACTCCCCCTTTTCACGACAATCCAGACTTTCCATGTATGAGTCTCATCTGGTTGAATCAGTGCAATTGAATCTGGGGTTCAGTGCAGTCAGGAGTTTGTCTCCCACCCACTGTAGAAAACCAGTCAGGCACTCCATCATCCGTCCTCTCCACGCATGTGTCTCCGTACCACAGCTTTTTGCAGCTCTTCTGAGTCTTCGTGAGCCCCTCTCTTTCCTTCTAGTTGAAGAATTTCCATTCTACCAGCTTTCCTGTGGGTCTGGATGATGTCCGTTTTGTCTTTTGTAGTTTTGAGATTGTTGTGCAAGGCAGCAGTTTAGGTGTTCACCTATGCCACCATCTTGATAAAATCTCCCAACAAAGTGGGAATAGAAGGATCACACCTCAACATAATAAAAGCCATATATGATAAACCCACAGCTAACATCACATTCAATGGACTAAAACCATTTTCCTTAAGAACAGGAACAAGACAGGGATGCCCACTCTTACCACTCCTGTTCAACATAGTACTGAAAGTATTAGCCATTGCAATTAGATAAGAAGAAGAAATAAAAGGCATCTAAATTGGAAAAGAAGAAGGAAAGCTGTCCTTACTTGCAGATGACATGATACTGTACATAAAAAACTAATATACTAAATAAATGAATTCAGCAATTTTTCTATAAGTTCACTATTGATATATAGAATGTCAAGAAATCTGTGGCATTTCTATATACCAATAGTGAACTTATAGAAAGAGAGACTAAAAAAGCAATCCCATTTACCAACACACCAAAAAAATTAAGATACCTAGAAATAAACTTAACTAAGGAGGTAAAAGACCTATATGCGGAAAACTACAGGACACTGAAAAAAGAGATAGAAGACGAAGTAAACAGATGGAGAACATACATGCTCATCGACTGGTAGAACCAACATCATTCAAATGTCCATACTACCCAAAGTAATCTACAGATTCAATGCACTCCCCATTAAAATACCAATGGCATATTTCACAGACCTAGAAAGAACTCTCCAAAAATTCATCTGGAATAAAAAAAGACCCCAAATAGCCACAGCAATTCTGAGAAAGAAGAACAAAGTAGGTGGGATCTCAATACCAGATTTCAAGCTGTACTACAAAGCCATGGTTCTCAAAATAGCCTGGTAGTGGCACAAGAACAGACATATAGACCAATGGAAAAGGATACAGAATCCAAATATCGACCCAAACCACTGTGCTCAATTAATATTTGACAAAGGAGGCATGAACATACAATGGAGTCAGGACAGTCTCTTCAATAAATGGTGTTGGGAAAATTGGACAGATACATGCAAAAAAAAATGAAACTAGACCACCAATTTACACCATACACAAAAATAAACTCCAAATGGATACAGGACTTAAACATAAGATGGGAAACCATAAAAATACTAGAGGAATCCACAGGCAGAGAAATCTCAGACATATGCTGAAGCAATTTCTTCACTGACACAGCTCCTAGGGCAATGGAAGCTAAAGAGAAAATAAACAAATGGGGCTACATCAAAATAAAAGGCTTTTTTACAGCAAAAGAAACCATCAACAAAACAGTAAGAAAGCCCACTGTATCAGAGAATATATTTGCAAATGTTATCACTGATAAAGGTTTAATCTCCAACATCTACAGGCAACTTATATAACTTAATAAAAGGAAGATAAATGATCCAATAAGAAAATGGGCAATGGACCTAAATAGAATCTTTGCGAAAGAAGACAGAAGGAAGGCCAAGAGACACATGAAAACATGCTCAAAGTTACTAATTATTCGAGAGATGCAAGTCAAAATGACTATGCTTTCCCATCTCACACTTGTCAGAATGGCAATTATCAATAAATCAACAACTGAGGATGCGGAGAAAAAAAGGAACCTCCGTGCACTGCTGGTGGGAATGCAGACTGGTGCAGCCACTATGGAGAACAGTATAGAGTTTCCTGGAAAAAAAAAACAAAACAACTAAAAATGGAGCTCCCATTTGACCCAGTAACCCCACTTCTAGGATTATATCCCAAAACACTAGAAACATCAATCAGAAAGGATATATGTACCCTTATATACCTCTAGCAGCACAATTCACCATAGCTAAGATTTGGAAACAACCTAAATGCCCATCAGCAGATGAGTGGATTAGAAAACTATGGTATATCTACACATTGGCATACTATGCAGCTATAAAAAAGAAAGAATTCTTACCCAGCATGGATAGACCCGGAGAGGATTATGTTAAGTGAAGTAAGCCAGGCAATGAAAGAAAAATACCACATAATCTCATCATTTATGGGAAATAAAGAACATTATAGCTGAAACCGGTTTGACTCAGTGGATAGAGAGTTAGCCTGGGGACTGAAAGGCCCCAGGTTCGGTTCTGGTCAAGGGCATGTGCCTTGGTTGCGGGCACATCCCCAGTGAGGGGGCATGCTGGAGGCAGCTGATTGATGTTTCTAACTCTCTATCCCACTCCCTTCCTCTCTGTGAAAAGTCAATAAAATATATTTAAAAAAAGAAAAAAAAGAACATAACCTGATTAGAGGCCCAGTGCACAAAATTTGTGCACTAGAGGTGTGGGGCGGGGAGTGTCCTTCAGCCCAGCCTTCTCCCTCTCCAATTTGGGACCCCTTGAGGGATGTCTGACTGCCCATTTAGGCCCGATCCAGGTAGGTTATCAGTCGGACATCCCTCTCACAATCCAGGACTGCTGGCTCCCAACTGCTCACCTGTCTACCTTCTGGATTGCCCCTAACCACTTCTGCGGCCAGCCTAATCACCCCTAACCACTCCCCTGCCAGCCTGATAGATGCCTAACTGCTCCCTTGCCAGCCTGTTTGCCCCTAATTGCCCTCCCCTGGTCACTCTTAACTGCCCTCCCCTGCAGGCCAGGTCACCCCTACTGCCCTCCCCTGCTGGCCTGATCATCCATAACTGCCCTCCCTTGCAGGTCTGGTCCCTGCCAACTGCCCTACCCTGCTGGCCATTTTGTGTCCACAAGGGGGCAGTCACCTTGTGTGTTGGAGTGATGGTCAATCTGCTTATTACTCTTTTATTAGATAGGATAGAGGCCTGGTGCTTGGATGGGGCCAGATGGTTTGCCCTGAAGGGTGTCTTGGATCAGGGTGGGTATTCCCTTGGGGCATGGGGTGGCCTGGGCAAGGGGCCTGTGGTTTGCAGGCCGGCATGGACCCCCCACTTTTGAACTCCCCTCCATCCCCGGACGACCCAAGCTGAGGCCCTGGTATCTGGGATTTATTTATCTCCTACAATTGAAACTTTGTAGCCTGGATGGGAGCTCAGCCTTCTGCTGCACAGCCATTGAAACTTTGTTGCCTCAAGGGGAGGCCTGGGCCCACCAGGGTGTGTGGAAAGCTTGGCTTCCTCCATTCCCAGGGGCAACCCAAGTCTCACTCTATGGTGGCAGCCATTGAAACTTTGTTGCCTGAAGCAGAGGCCCCAGTCTGCCAGGGTTTTCGGAAAGCTTGGCTTCCTCCATCACCAGGGGCAACCCAAGCCTCCCTCCTACTATCTCTGTGGCCGTAGCCATCTTGGTTGGGTTAATCTGCAGAGTTGCTCTGTTTGGCTGGTGGGCATGGCTGGTGGGTGTAGCGGTGTACAGTCAATTGGTATATTACTCTTTTATTAGATAGGATGAATAAAAAGATAGATACAGAGGCAGTAAAACACTGAACAGACTGTCATATTAAAGCAGGAAGGCTGGGGAGTGTTGGGGAGAGAGGTAAATAGATCAACCAAAGGACCTGTATGTATGCATATAAGCACACCAATGGACACAAGACACTGGGGGATGGGATGAGGGCATGCGACAGGGTAGGGGAGACTGGGGGAAGGTCAATGGGGAAAAAAAAGGAGATAATGTACTAATATATGTAATACTTTGAACATTAAAATAATAATAAAAAAACAACTTGCAGAAAGATTACACATTGCTCAGCAAATTTCCGATAGTTACAAGAAATGGGAAAGATTTTAAAGGAAGAAAATGGGTGCCACATCAACTGAATGAAAGACAAATGGAAAGCTGAAAAGTAATTAGTAAAATGTTGCTTCAACAGCATGAGAGCCTTTTTTTGCACTGAATTGTGTCTGGCAATGAAAACTGGATTTATTTTGAGAATCCCAAACACACAAAATCACGGGCTGATCCAGGTCAACCATCAACATTGACTGCAAGGCCAAATTGCTTCAGAAAGAAGACAATGCTTTGTGTTCGGTGGGACCAGGAAGATTTGGTACTATGAGCTTCTAAAACCAGGTGAAACGGTTAATTCTGATCACTACCTGATCACCACCAACAACAAAATAATCCGAACTATGCTTTGATCGTAAAACCACCAGAATGGGCCAGAAGACACGACAAAGTGATTTTGCTTCATGATAACACACCATCACACTTCAAAACCAGTTAAAGATACGTTAAGAGGTCTTGCCTGCGAAGTGTTATTAACCCACCTTCCATATTTACCAGACCTTGCTCCTTCAGATTACCACTTGTTCCAATAGATGGCATACGTACTTTCTGAGCAGCTCTTCAAAACATATGGAGTGGAAAATTGGGTTTCTGAATGGTTTGCCTCAAAACAAGAAAAGTTCTATTGGGATGGTATCCACAAATTACCTAAAAGATGGGGGAAATGTGTAGCTAATGATGGACATTACTTTGAATGGAGTACTTTTGATGTTTCTCTTGAAATTATCCTGTTTTCTTTGATTACAAAATCTGCATTATTAACCGATAAACCTGGTACACATAATATTAGAATGCTAATATTTAGATGTTAAGCTGTAATGTAAGACTAGTAAAAATAAACTCAACATTCAATTTCAACCATAACTTATAGAAATTTTAGTTTTCTTCTTAATTTTTTAATATTTTATTGATTTTTTACAGAAGGAAGGGAGAGGGATAGAGAGCTAGAAACATCGATGAGAGAGAGACATCAATCAGCCGCCTTCTGCACACCCCTACTGGGGATGTGCCCGCAAGGGAGATACATGCCCCTGACCAGAATTGAACCTGGGACCCTTCAGTCTGCAGGCTGAACCAAACCGGTCTTGGCGAAAATTTAATTTTCAGTTAAAAATGTTCTTAAACCCAGTATCTCCAATAGAAAAAGAATGTGATCCATATTTTATAATTTTTAATTTTTTAGTAGCTAAGTAAATTTTAATATATTTAACCCACTATTTATATAAAATTTATCATTTCAACATGTAATATAAAATTGAGATATTTTACATTCTCTTATCTTCCTATTAAATCTTTAAAATAACTATGTACTTTTAGCACAAGCATGCCTCAAATTTAGACAAGCCACATTTTAAGTGGCTAGTGGCTAATTTAAATGGACAAACACACACACACCTTTACTAAATTCTTATTGGTCCTCTTAAATAAAAAAAGTACCATGCAACTTAAAAAGATTTTATACTAATAAATTTTGAGATATACATATATATATCTCAATTTTTTTAGGTTTGAATATAAATCCTGTAGAAATATACTAGAGTCTTCACTATTACTATGAACTAGAGCGGAAAAGCAAAGGCTTCTGGAGAGTAAGCATTTTTCCTTTACTAAAAAATAATATTTGAAATCTGATATTAAATAACTTTGAAAATTTAGAGGATGGTTTATAGGTTTTAATTTACAGAGGTTCCCGCCCTCCACACCTCTCCAAAATATTATACATATTCCACATTACTTACGCATAGCCACAGACCAAATTGGAAACTTAGGCAAATCTGTGCTAGTAACTGTGCTTAGAAACAGCTCCCAGTCTCATGATGTAAAACATCACACTTGGCAACTGTTTCTAATACAGTTGGGAACTACTACAACTTTTACCTAACTACTAAAAAAAATCCAAAAATAAAATGAAATCAAGTTTATTTTTAATGTTTTTAAAGTATTTTACTTAAGGTTTAAATATTTTACTTTAAAAATTTACCTAAAGATTTTAAGGTGGGGAGTCCAGTAGTAAAGTCATTGTAAAAATCTGCTTTATAAAAGTTTGACTTGCTATGTTTCTAATTGTGTTATATATAGTTACAAACTTTAAAAAATCTAATTAGTGAGAAGAATGTTCTACACTTCCCTTAATGTATTCAGTTATTACTTACACACACACCCTTCTGCTCAATTTTCACAACATAAACTACAGAGATTATCTAAGACTGGTCAAAGAAAATATATTTAGATTTTGGCCATTGAATAATCTTCAGAAGATAAATTTCGGATATTATAAAAATCAAACAAATTCATTCTAAATTGTCTTAAAATGTGTTTAAGACAATTTTTAATATTTTCTCAATGAGTGAAGAATAAATGAATATACTGTGCACACTGTATGAGGTACTGGTGAAATCAAACCAAACAGAATGTTTATTTACCTTCCAAGAGGTTATGTGAGATGTAGACAGTCAATAAATAATAAAGCAGTATGCCACATGTTATAAGAAGGATAAGCAGAAGATACTATGGGAACACACAAGAACATCTAATCATATCATAGATGATATTGACATATGAGTAAAGGTTTCTTGAAGAAAGTCCAAGATAAAATGAATGACAACTGGGAATCAGTCTAGGAAGAGGAGTAGAGTGTGTGAAAATCTGAAGGTACTCATCTCCAGCACAGGTCTCAAGAAACTGCAATTGCAAGTTGCTCTGTATGCCTGAATCATATAGCAGGGACAAGATTATGAAGGGTACCTACTATAAACACTTTAAAGAATTTAAATTTTATCTTGAAGGCCAAGGACAGTCTAGAACAGTGATAAGTTTTGATTTGTGCCTTAGGAAGATTACCTGAACAATGTAAAAACAACTGAAAGTGGATGGTGGTGGGAGACCACTTAGGAGGCTATGGCAATATATAACTAAGAGATAAACATGGCTTGAACTATGGTAATAAGTTGGAAGAATAGATTAGATTTGAAATATAGTCATAGATAAATTAATTAAATTTGGTGACTGAATGCTATGTATGTGGGCTGGGGAAGAGAATAAGATAGAGCCAGGAATAGTATTAATTTGGGCAATCCAGTGGAAGGTGGTGACATGAATTATGGCGGCGGCGGGGGGCGGGTAGGAACCTTTGTGGGGAAGGAGAGGAAAAAATAAGTTCATGTTTGGATTTTGAGTTTTGAGATACCTGTGGACATTCATGTGGAGATTCTCAGCAAAACTAAATACATGGATCTTAAGGTCTAGTGAGTCTTAAGGTCTAGTGAGTGATTTGGGTTGTAGACAATAAGAGAATTTTATCACTCTGAAAATATACTATATTAGGAGTGGTGAGATGGTCAGAAAGTGTAATTAGCTATCATCATGTACATATGGTACAATATTGATGTGTCATGGTAGAGGTGCCATCCAATTCTTGAGCAACAGTCATATAATGTAAAGATAATTGTTATCTATTGATGTCAAAATTATCAATCTCTATATATAGAAGCCTAAGTGACTGAACCGAACGACTAGTAGACCGGTCACTATGATGTGCACTGACCACCAGGTGGCAGACGCTCAACGCAGGAGCTGTCCCCTGGTGGTCCATATGCTCCCATAGTAGGAATGCTGCTCAGCTGACTGACCCGTCATACTGGCCACCAGCCCAGCGGCAGCCACTTCCCCGCTCAGTAGTCCTGCAGGTCCAATCTCTGGAAAACAGACCAGGCACTGATGACCAGTGCTGCCAGTGCTGCCAGCACTGCTGGCCTCCTGGAAGTCAGCCTCGGGCACCGTGGCCGCTTCCCATCCCTAGACACTTCATAAGGAAGAAATGATATAAAAGCGGCATGAACATCAGCGGGATGGATCCAGAGCCCTGTCTGGCAAGGACATCCTATTGTCTGCCCAGAGGGCCCATAGCGTCCCTTGACATTCCCTCCCCTCCAGGATGGGCACCAGACACAGGGCTTGCAGCTGGTGAGTGCAGCTACAGTGGTGTGAGCCTGTGGCAGGCGCAGGGGCGCCAGGATGAGCGGGAGTGGCAGGCGGTGTCAGATTGTGGGGTTTTGACCACCCCAAGGGACCCCCATCCATGCACGAATTCGTGCACTGAGCCTCTAGAACTGTATATAAAAACGTTCTGTAGGGGAGAATCCAAGATGGTGGCATAGGTAAACACCTACACTGCTGCCTTGCACAATTTCAAAGCTACAACTAAAAGACAGAATGGACAGCACCCAGAACCACAGGCAAGCTGGCTGAGTGGAAATTCTACAACTAGAAGGAAAGAGAGGGGCTCACAGAGACCCAGAGGAGCTGCAAAAAGCTGAGGTACAGAGACACATGCGTGGAGAGAGCGGGTGCTGGAGAACCTGGCTGGCTTTCTCTGGCAGGAGGGAGATAGAGACTCTCAACGGCATTGAACCCCTTATCCTATGACACTAAATTCCAGATCTAGCCGAGACTCATATGGGGGGAGTTTGGACTGTGAAAAGGGAGAAGGGTACGGAAATGTAGGGGAGTCACAAAAGATCAAAAGTCTGGTGGCGCACACAGCATTGTGTGCAGAGGACTGATTGCTGATTGTGCCGCTGGCGTTCACAAGTGGGCGGCAGACAGATCCTCCCAAATGCGTCACTTCTAACTCCACTAAACCCCAGACTCAGGCGAAACCCTGGGGACCCAGACTCACAGGTCCCGGAGCACAGGAGAGCCGGAGGGGCAGCAGCCTAGAGGCACTGTGAGAGAGTGTGGGCACAGGGACCGCTCCAGCGATTAACCAGTCACATGAGACTTGTGGCCTGTGGAGGGCGGGGCCGACTGGAAGGCAAGGCGGTCCCTTAAGCCCTGAGACTCCACCCACCCCAAGCTCAACAGAGGCTTCTTAGATTTTGCAAGTCTGGTATCATAAGGCTGAATTCAACACAGATGTTCTCCGGGCATAGTGAAAATGTCGAGACAAGGGAAGGGATCACAAACAAAAGAAGTGGAGGAAAAAAAAAATGACTGGATATAGAGTTCAAAACCACGCTTATAAGGTTTTTCAAGAATATGCTAGAAAAGATGGATACATTTACCAAGTCCCAAGAGGAGATGCAAAAGGACCAACTAGAGATGCAAAAGATCCAACTAGAGATGATAGAAAAATTTAGCGAGCCCCAAGAGGAGATGAAAAAGAACCAACTGGAGATGAAAAAGAACCAACTAGAGATGGAACAGATCCAACTAGAAATTAAACATACACTGACTGAAATAAAGAATATTATACAGAGACCTAACAGCAGAAGAAGGCAAGAATCAAGTAAAAAATTTGAAATACAAAGAATCAGAAACACTCAACTGGAAAAGCAAGAAGAGAAAAGAATCCAAAAATGTGAAGATAATGTAAGGAGCCTCTGGGATAGCTTCAAGCGTACCAATATCAGAATTGTGGGGGTGCCAGAAGAAGAGAGAGACCAAGATACTAAAAACCTACTTAAAGAAATAATGACTGAAAACTTCCCACATCTGGTCAAAGAAATAGACTTACGAGTCCAGGAAGCACACACAACCCCATATAAAAGGAATCCAAAGAGGACTACACCAAGACACATCATAATTAAAATACCAAGAGCAAAAGACAAAGAGAGAATATTGAAAGCAGCAAGAGAAAAACAGTTCATTACCTACAACGGAGCACCCATACGATTGTCAGCTGATTTCTCAACAGAAACGATGCAGGCCAGACAGGAGTGGCAAGAAATATTCAACGTGATGAATAGCAAGAACCTATAAGCAAGAATACTCTATCCAGCAAGGCTATCATTCAGAATTGAAGGGCAGATAAAGAGCTTCACAGATAAGAAAAAGCTAAAGGAGTTTATCAACTCCAAACCAGTATTATATGAAATATTGAAAGGTACTCTTTTAGAAGAAGAAGAAGAAGAAGAAAAAGGTAAAAGACAAAAAATTATGAACAACAAATACATATCTATCAACAAGTGAATCTAAAAACTAAGTGAATTAAAAATTTGATCAACAGAATAAACTGGTGAATATAATAGAATCAGGATCACGGAAAGGGAGTGGACTGATAATTCTCAGGGAGAAAGGGGGGAGGGGTGTACAGGGAGAGACTGGACAAAAATCATACACCTATGGATGAGGTCAATGGGAGGGAGGAGCTGGGTGGAAGGGAACTATGGAGGGGAAAAAATAGATACAAATGTAATAATCTGAATAATAAAGATTTAATTAAAAAATAAAAAAGTCTGTAGGTGCCAGAATTGACAAGAATTCGTAACTCTTGCTTGATGAGAAATAAAAGAAAACCAACCAACTACTAATTCAAGGATTAACATCCTTTGGAAATACTTTAGCTTTATTTTCATTCTTTCCTGCTACATATCATATTCTATTCCTTTTTTAAAAAAAACATATTTTGAATTTTTTAAAGAGAGGAAGGGAGAGGGATAGAGAGCTAGAAAGATCAATGAGAGAGAAACATTGTTCAGCTGCCTCCTGCACACCCTCCACTGGGGATGTGCCCGCAACCAAGATACATATTCTTGACCAGAATCGAACCTGGGTCCTTTCAGTCTGCAGGCTGACGCCCCATCCACTTAGCCAAATCGGTTTTGGCTCACATTCTATTCTAAGACATCCCCCTACCCATTGATTTCAGAGAAAGAGTATAAAATAACTTCAACCCCAAATGGAACATTTTAAAATTCTTTCTTCTAGTCTCATGTTTTTACTTCCAGTTTTTCATTTTTAGTATTCCCTAAAGTGAGAAAATTCACAAAATACAAATATTTTCCCTACTTTATCAAATAAGAAATATTTTTAAAATTAGTAGCTTTCATAAATTTTTAAGTTCAACTGAACAATACTATAACTCAAAAGTAGCATTACATCCAAAGTAGGAGCTAATATGCCCAGAGTATCAAGTGCATCATTAATTCAAGATAATAAGATGGCCGTAAATCAACAATTATGACAAAACTAATTCTAGTCTAACCTGAGATTCATAAAAGTCATTTGCTAGTCAATATAAACATCTGCCACTGAGGGACCTGATCTAGTAGGGAAGCTAGATATGTGAAAAATAAATGAAACAATAAAATATGTGCTATTACTAAAGACACCCACAAGGTATTAGCAAAGTATAAAATAGGACACACAAATGAACATATGCACAGGGCTTAAGCGAACACAATTGAGCCTGCCCCTAATTTTCTTTTCACATGAAATTCAGAAATTTTTTAAAAATGTCTTTTATTAGCTCAGTTTTATGGGGAAGGAATTGGAAGGTAGAGCATTAAGATCAAAATGAGAATGAAGCCCTGACTGGTTTGCTCAGTGGATAGAGCACTGGTCTGTGGACTGAAAGGTCCTGGGTTAGATTACAGTTAAGGGTATGTACCTTGGTTGTGGGGACATCCCCAGGAGAGGGTGTGCAGGAGGCAGCTGATCAATGTTTCTCTCTCATTGATGTTTCTAGCTCTCTATCCTTCCCCTTCCTCTCTGTAAAATAATCAGTATTTTTAGAAATGAGAATGAAGCTATTATAATCTTACAAACATTAAATGCTTAATATGTGATATTAATTTATCTCAGAAACTTTTTTTGAAAAATGTTTTTATTGATTTTTAGAGAGACAAAGAGTGATAGAGAGAAACATCGATAAAAACATCCTGGATACACTGCACGCCCCCTACTTAGATCAAGCCTTTAACCTGGGCATATGCCCCAACCAGGAATCAAACCAGTTGACCTCTTGATGCCTGGGTTGATGCTCAACCACTGGCCAGGCTCATAAACTATGTTTTGAGGGAAGGAAAATGGAGAGCGATAGGGAGGAAGGAGAGAGGGATGGGGGAGGCTGAGCATTATCAATTCTCTTTTTTTTTCTTTCTCATTCCATAGAATACTATTTCTGGGACTGCATGATTCCTAGTATTATTTTACAGATCAAGAGATTACCTGATAAGAAAAATATTATTAACCTGTTTTACTCAGGCCCATTAAAGTTCAGTGAAATGCTAAAGGTTAGAAAGCTAGTAAGTGGTAGCAAAATAACTTTAAGTCAAGGGACTCCAAATACATAATTTTATTTATTTATTAAAATATATTTTATTGATTTATTACAGAGAGAAGGGGAGAGGGATAGAGAGTAACATCGATGAGAGACATCGATCAGCTGCTTTCTGCATGCTCCTGACCAGTGATGTACCCACAACCAAGGTACATGCCCTTGATTGGAATCGAACCTGGGACCTTTCAGTCCGCAGGCTGACACTCTTATCCACTGAGCCAAACCAGTTTCGGCCATTTTATTTATTTTTAACAAAAGTAACCTAACCTAGATGCCCTCAAAAAATTTATTATGTAAGAAATACAAACAATGATGATAACAATGATAGTAAATGGAATAAGAGTAGTAGTACTAGTAGTAGTACCTAAAGACTGAAAACTTAAAAAAGTGCCAGCACTAGTGTGTCAAGTGTTTTATATATGTATTAACTCATGGAATCCTTGTGTCAACTCTACGAGAACACATTATTATTCCTATTTTATAGATGAGGAAACTAAGCAAAGAGGTTAAGCATCTTACCCAAGGTTACACAGTATTAAGTATCAGAGGCAGTCTAATTCCAGAGCACCACACTTTTAACCACTGTGCTATGTAAATACCAATTGGTCTTGCTAAATAATACTGGATATACTGATTACTAGAAGTATCTATAATAATCTATAATAATAAAAGCATAATATGCCAATTAGACCAGACATCCTTCCAGACAAAGCCAGGGCTGCAAGGATAGCCTGGGTCCTGAGTGGATGGAGGGAAGCCAGGGCCAGTAGCTGGGAGAAAGCCTATTCTTGTACGAATTTCAGGCTGCGAGTATTAGTATTAGTATAAAAACGAAAAACCATGAAGTGGAACACATATGACTTTTAGAAATGTTTAAAAAATTCTAAAAAAAATTTAATCATACTTTCCCATGTTTTATTTTATTCAAAGTGTTAATGAGTTAACATTTTATATAAAACCACCACAATGTAAACAATAGACCCTTTGTATTTTCATAATGGTTATCTTCTAGATATTTTTGTATTGTAAATACCAATAATATTTGGAGACAGGATACAAAAAGAAGCACAACTGAGGAAGCTACTACCTAATAAAGCATGTTGGAGGCTACAAAAGAAAAGGGAGCCATCAAGTTCCCTTATAGCCTCAAAGAAGCTTTGAACTTTGAAAATAAGTACAACAAATAATAACAGTAATATGTGGATCTGAAAACAATGTTCACTGTAGATCAACAAAAGGAAATCTTTTTATGATCAGTGAAAATAAAGAAATTTCTAGACATGCAGACTTACAAAGTTATCTCCCTATATAACCTTTCTTAGAAAGTTATTGAGGACATTATTTCAACAAAATGAGGGAGTAAATATAGAAAGAGGAAGACTTAGAATGTAGTAATTAATAAAATCATCACAGAAAAACAATAAAGGGAAGAAATTCCAAGATAAAGGGTGTGAAGCAGGCTCATAGATTGGAACAAGGCTCCAGAGGGCTGTAGAGATAAAATTTCCTAGACAAAATGAGAAATCAAGACAGAAAAAATGGCGGCAGAGTAGATAGATGTGTCCCAAGCCCTGTCCCAGAGCAGACAGAAAGAACAGCTGAAGGTCACACAGGGAATGTTTGTTGGCGAGTTAAGGGACAACTATATTCCAGGAGATGGTGGGGGACTGCTGGACAGGGCTTTCCTGACCAGGCAGCCTCCACTGCTGCTGGGTTCCCTCCCAGAGCCACCAGCTTGGATGCATGGAGACCACTTCACTTAAAGGGGAAAGTGGATGTTATCAGAAGCCTGAAAACCTACAACTATGGCACCCACTGAACAGGTGCAAACCCCAGAACACCGGTTCCCAATTGGCACAAACATGCGGATTCAAAGGAGCTCTACACTCCACCATGGAAAGGTTGGATTTCGCCTGAAATAAGGGCTGGCTTATAACACTTGGGAGCAGTGGGACACAGGGACTGCAATACTGCCCTGACTGGGAAACAGGCATGCCAAACAAGAGAGAAAGAGAGAGAACTACATAACCAGACACGCGGAGAAGAGAGACCATGAGGAAACAAAGAAACAACTTGCATAAGAAAGAAAAGCAGGCATCACAAGAGAGAGAGAGAGAGAGAGAGAGAGAGAGAGAGAGAGAGAGAGAGAGAGAGAGAGAGAAGTACATGAAATGGAGGCAAGTAACCTGCTAGAAAAATAATTCAGAGAAATGGTCATAAGGTGGCTGAAAAGAATAGAAGACAAATTCGACAATATGAGTATGAACCAAGAGGAAATGAAGAA
>PVJN01033695.1:0-23257 GCA_004026805.1 Lasiurus borealis | reverse complement strand
TGACGAGAGAGCTTGCAAACACTCTCCCCTCGGTGCCAGCAGCCAGGCCAGCTAACGAGCAGCAGAGTCACCACTGGGAGGGCTCCCACGATGCAGTGGATGCAGTGCTCGTGGCTGTGCCGCTCCCCGAGTCTTCCCACTGCCCGTGCCTACCCCACTCCCCCGCCTCTCAGGCTGTGGGTGAACCTGCCTGTGGTCCCGGGGGGCCTGGAGATCCAGCCTCGCCGTTCTTCCCGGCAGGACCCTGCAAACGGAGGGGAGAGGAGCCGTGAATAGAGGGAGGGGCCTGCAGGGCAGGGATGGGGGGTCAGGGGTGGCGGGGGGCTACGTACCGGGGGGCCAGGGCCGCCGGGGCCTCCTCGCTCGCCGTTCTTGCCAGGAGCACCCTAAGGAGATGGCCAGTGTTTACCGCCCAAAGAGGAAGTCACTCGCCTTGTCCCCCAGACTTCTGACCTGCCGTTTACCCTGCCTCATTCACACACACACACACAGTTACAACAGACACACACACAGTCACATACATGTACACTCACATACAGTCACACACACAGTTACAACAGACACACACAGCCACACACACAGCCATATACACAGTCATACACACAGTCACACATACACATACACACACGCACAATCACACACGTTCACATACACACATGCACCTTCATACAGTCACACACACAGCCGCACACAGTGACACATACATTCACATACACACATGCACAATCACACGCATGTTCACACACACGCACATTCACACAGTCACACACACAGTCACACACATAGTCACATGTATACTCACACATGCATTCACACACTGTCACATGCACACTCACACACATTCACACATGCACACTTGCACACACACATTTACACGTACACACATTCACACACATGCACACTCACATACACATGCACACACACATTCACACACATATTCACATACACATGCACACACAGTCACAACCCCACCCTCCTTCCTATAAGCAGGTTCCCACTCTGTCCCCCGAAGTCGACCAGCAGCCCCTTGAGCGCCCCTCTCCCGGCCCCTGCTTTTCAGGGTGGCTCTGTCCCTGGCGCTGAGAGGGACCCGGGCCACCTCCCGCTCCCACAGTGGGGGGTGCCAGGCCCAGAGGTGGACAGTCAGTCCAGGGGGGACCCGGGCGGAGAACTCACGTCGTTTCCTTTAGGACCAGGGAACCCCATGACGCCGGGCTGTCCCCGCGGGCCGGGCGGGCCTGGGGACCCCGCGCGGCCAGTGTCTCCTTGCGGCCCCTGCGGGGAGAAGCGGCGTTAGGAGGAGAGGCCGCACCGGTGTGACCCCGCAGACAGCCACACGGCCGGCTCCCCGAGGGCTGCCTGCCCCCCCCCCCACCCGGGCTGTCCCCAGAGGGGCCTGTACGTACCGGGGGCCCTGGCTTCCCGTCGCTGCCTGGCCCTCCCGGGCTCCCGGGCACGCCCTGCGGGGAAGGCACAGAGGGAGTTACAACGGCTCACACGCAGCGTCCCCCGCACGCTGCCCCCGTTCCCCCCAACACAGGTGCCCGCAGGGGCCGCCCGTTCCCACCAGCCAGGGGTTAGCTCCGTGTCCCCTCTGCCCTCCCCCAGGTTCGCCGAGTCTCCTTTAGGCGTGGCCGGCTTTGCCGTGAGCCTGTCCAGTAAGGGGCAGCCCAGGGTCAGAAGCTGTGGAGCCTTCCTCGGGCGCGTCCTCCTCCGCGCACAGAGCCCCTCCTCACCCTCATTCCGGGGCCTCCGGGGGTTCCGTCTCGGCCGGCTTCTCCAGGGGCTCCCCGTGGCCCTGCCGGGCCCGGACCCCCGCGCTCCCCGGCGGGACCCTGCGGCGAAGGGAACGAGCAGGTGAGGAAAGAGCCGCCTCCACCCGGCCCGGCCATGTTTCCCTCACCCCCGGAGACCTTGCTTTGGTTCTTTCTTAAAAAGGGCGCCCTGCTGAAACCAGGGTGGCTCAGTGGATAGAGTGTCGGCCTGCGGACTGAAAGGTTCCGGATTCGATTCTGGTCAAGGGCATGTACGTTGGTGGCGGGCACATCCCCAGTTGGGGGCGTGCAGGAGGCAGCTGATCCATGTCCCTCTCTCATCGATGTTTCTAACTCTCTATCCCTCTCCCTTCCTCTCTGTAAAAAATCAATAATATATATATATATATATATATATATATATATATATATATATATATATATATATATATATATATATATATATATATATATATATATATATATATATATATATATATATATATATATGTATATGTATAAAAGGACACCCTTTCCTTTTAGCCCTCACAGAGGACGTGCTTTTATGATTTTTACAGAGAGACCGAGGGGCAGAGAGGAGTGCAGATATGCGAGAGAGAGAAGCAGGTCGATCGCCGCTTCCCCTCCCTGCCCAGGCCCAGGGTCAAACCCGCACCTCCAGCCCCTGAGCCAGCTGGCCAGGCTCTGGGGGCTCCCAGAGAGAGCGCTGGCCTCTGCTGGCCACTCAGCACCAACCGCTGGTCACCCCGAGCCCGGCGGGGTTTCACCTGGGAATGTCTTAGGGCAGCTCGGACGAACATCCCAGGCTCAGAAATGAGTATTTAGTGAACTCAACGTGACATATCTGGGCATCTAAAGGTTAAATACCATCGTTGGCATGGAATCATATTTGTGTAGCATGTTAAGGTTTTCAGAGAACTTTTAAGCGTTTTAGTTGATCTCGTTCTTGCAATGTGGCTGAGGTGAGCCGTTCCCACTGACAGGGAAGGTCGGGGGCTCTCCTGGCGGCAGGGGCTGGTCTGGGTCACGAAGGTGGGGGTGTGGTGGGGGCGGACCAGGGTTTGCAAACGCTGGTGGGGCGTGGACTGTGCTTTGAAGATGTCTGCACTCTCATTTCTTTCTAAGGTCGCAGCTCTAATGAACGGGGGGCTGTCCAGACGCCTTGGGGACCCCTCTGTGCAGGCCTGCCACTTAAGAGACCGGGAACGGGGGCCCCCACCTTTTCTCCGGGAAGGCCATTGGGTCCTGCGGGTCCTCGGAATCCGGGCGCGCCCTGCAGAGGGAGAGGCGAGAGGAGGCGAGGGTTTCAATCCAAAGCAGGAAACGTCTCCTGACCCTGGAGCGGCCGTAGAGACGCTCTCACGCTCTGAAATGTGCGGGGAACAGGGGACCCCCTCCCCCAAGGAGGAGGAGCCAGGCGGCCTCACCCCGCAGGCCCCCCATTGCGTGTGGGTACGGGTGCCTCGCAGGCACGGAGCCCGGGACGACATAGACCTACCCTCTCTCCGGCGGCTCCCGGGAGCCCGTTGGAGCCCGGCTCTCCAGGCGAACCGTCCTTGCCGTCTTCTCCCTTCGTGCCCGGGATGCCGGGGGCGCCTGCTTCGCCCTGAGCAAGGACGCCCGCAGAGCGGGTGCGTCAGATGGCAGACAGACGGGCCTGCCCACTCCCCGCCCGCCCGGGCTGCGCGGTCCAGAGGAGGAGGAGGAGGAGGCCGCGTCTGGGGGAGACACTTACGCGCTCCCCGCGGGGTCCAGGGTCTCCCTTGTTCCCGTTCTTGCCGGGTTCACCCTGAGGGGGACAACGTCTTGGTTTAGAAACGGGGTGGGGGGCGGGTCGACCGATGAGATCACCCCCGGTGACGTTCCCTTATAGAATGCGGGGAAGCAGCAGGAGTGCAGGGAGAATACGAAGGTGGCGTTTGCGGGGAGGATCAAGCTGACCTCGCAGGCCACACCGGGGAGAAGAGAGAGGGACTTACGGCAGCACCTCGCTGGCCAGGAGCACCATTGGTCCCGGGGGGTCCTGGGGGGCCCCGGGCTCCGGACAGGCCGGGAGCCCCGGGAATGCCAGCGGGACCCTAGAAACAGCCGAGAAGACGAGTCTTAGTCACCCTGGAATGCGCTCACCATGACCAGCTCACGTGAACATCATGGATGTCTGGTCATGCAAAACAGCGCGGGTGTGGGGTGTGGGGGTGCGAGAAGGGAGAGGGGGCGCCTTACCATTTCGCCTTTGCCACCGGGGCTCCCGTTGCTCCCAGCAGGGCCCTGGATGGGGGGGAGGAGGGGGAGACACGTTAGTGAGGATGCAAACAGCGCGGATGCGGGAGACGGGGTTCACGGGTTTGCACGCTAAGCTGGGGGCGGTGGGTGTTGTGCTGCACAGAGATCCGGAGGTTCCTCCAGGTGTGACCCGCACGGGACACGTGGGCTCGCGGTTACCAGCACCTGTGAACCACGGGGAACCTACACTCGTTCTAAACGACCGAGTCCACAGAGAGAAGAGGTTCGGTCTGGTTTCCTCTCTGAGTCTTTCACTGGCGACTCGGTGGGGGCGTAGGCTCTGAAGTATCAGAACACTACCGTGTTTTCCAGCGTATAAGGCGACTTTTAACCCGGGGAAATCTTCTCAAAAGGCGGGGGTCGTCTTATACGCCGGGGGTCATCTTATAGGGCGAGTATATCCCAGACTCTGTATTTTAACTGGAAAAGTTGGGGGTCACCTTATACACTGGGTGTCATCTTATAGGGCGGGTATATCCCAAACTCTACATTTTAACTGGAAAAGCTGCGGGTTGTCTTATATGCCGGGTGCCATCTTATAGGACGGGTATATCCCAAACTCTACATTTTAACTGGAAAAGCTGCGGGTTGTCTTATATGCCGGGTGTCATCTTATAGAGCAAGTATATTCCAAACTCTGTATTTTAACTGGAAAAGTCGGGGGTCATCTTATACACTGGGTGTCATCTTATAGGACGGGTATATCCCAAACTCTACATTTTAACTGGAAAAGTTGGGGGTGGTCTTATATGCCAGGTGCCATCTTATAGGGCAAGTATATCCTAAACTCTACATTTTAACAGGAAAAGTTGGGGGTGGTCTTATATGCCAGGTGCCATCTTATAGGGCAAGTATATCCCAAACTCTACATTTTAACGGGAAAAGTTGGGGGTCGTCTTATTCGCTGGAAAATATGTCAGCTTCAGGTTCACTGTGTGTCCCATAAACATTGCATTCGTCGATGCTAGAAGCGTGCAGGCCTCACCCACCGCCTGTCCAACTCATCACCTTCACGGCAGACTTTGTGCCAAGCTCTAAGCAAGACCCCCAGAACCCCCAAAAGTAGTTCCCATGGCCAGCAGCCCCGGAACACACCTTCCATGAAGCTCCTCTTCCCTCCCCCCCCCTCTCCCCTCCTCCCTCCTCCCCGTCGTGGGCCAGGGCGTACGCACCGGCGGGCCCGGAGCACCAGCGTGTCCCTGAGGTCCGGGCTCTCCCCTCTGTCCCGGGGAGCCGTTGGAGCCGGGAGAGCCTGCGGGTCCGACTTCGCCCTGAGGGAGAGCCCCAGGGTCAGTGCCCCGCCACATTCCCTCGTCCCCTCGTCCCCTCGCTCAGCCGGTGTCCGTTCCGCCCTCCCCGCACCCCTCTCTCCAGGCTGGAGCGGGTGATGCCGACTCTGGCTAAAGGATGGCCCATGTTCCCTCCCCCAGATCCCCCAGGTGGAGGCAGAGAGGATGGGGCTGTGCGTGTGCCCAGGTTATGGCTGTGACAGAAAGTGGCCCAGGCAGAGAGCTGGCCTCGGCAGCACCTGAGGCTGGCAGATGGCCGGGTGCAAGACGCGGGGAACCAGAAACGGTAGAGGGAGCACGGGCAGGTGCATAACTGCAAGCTGGACAGGTGAAGGTGTAGGTCGGCAAGCAGTGTCACCCCCAGATTTAGGAAGGAAGAGGGCGTTGCAGAGCGCTCAGAGAGGAGCCGTCTGTCCGGTCACAGAAAGCAAGCTTTCATTCAGGGTGCAGCCCTCCAGGGTGCGTGTCTCTGAGCCGGAGAGGCGCCCGTTTACCTTAGCACCGGGGGAGCCGGGGAAGCCTGCCGTTCCGGGGGGGCCGGGCGGGCCCTGCAAGGAGGAAGCACTGTTTGTTTCAGGAACTCTGAGCCCCGTCTTCCAGGAGCTGGCGCCGCTGGTGCCCGGGGAGCGCACGGCACAGACACCCGTGTGCCCGGAGCCGGTGGGCCTCTCCATCCCCCCACCTCCCGTTCCTGATGTCTGCACCGAAGTCTGTGACCGTGTGTGGGCTCCTGAGCCTGGAGCGCCCGTTCAGAGGGCAGAGGTCACGTGATGGTCTGCCTGAGTGGTCGGATCACACTGACTGACTGCCCACGGACATGGCAGGCCCGCACAGAGGGGAGCAGGGGGGTGGGGGGACCCCGCGTGTGGGGAGCGTCAGGATGGACGTCTAGCGTGTCTGGGTGAACGGGGTCCTAGGTGTTAGGTGGAGGTGTGGTGTCCATTGGAGTCAGAGGTTTCTGAGAATGCTTGCTGAGTGGGGTCCCCGATCCCCGTGACTCCAACATCCCACAGCCCCCCTCCCTCTCCCCCCGAGGCTGTCCATCCGGCGATAGGACTTACAGGTTGTCCATCGCTTCCTCGAGCACCGTCATTGCCTCGAGCCCCCTAGAGAGAGAGGTTTGTCGTAAGTGTCCTCTGAGTTCTGGACCACGGTGACAAGTGACATGTAGGTTAACGGACTCAATGAGCTCCCTTTTCCTGAGTTTGTTAACATCTGCCGACTGATTGCTTTTGTTCTGGAGCCAACTGGTTCAACCCCACATACATATGGAGAGAGAGAGAGAGAGAAAGAGAGAGAGAGAGAGAGAGAGAGAGAGAGAGAGAGAGAGAGAGAGAGAGAGAGAGAACGCACGCACAATGACCTAATGTAGGATGATTGGAGTTTGTATTTTACTATCTGAATGTGAATTAATGGCTTTGATACCATGTGCTAAGTTAGCACTTAAAAAACAGCCCAGCAGGGACAATCACTAAAAAGCACCTGTTTCCCTATAGTTGTGGCTCAGGTGTTATGGGGTGACTCTGAGTGCAGGTGTCACCACTGAGCCCTGGCTGAGCCTCTGAATCCCTGTGGTTCTGGGTGCGAGAGAGAGAGAGAGAGAGAGAGAGAGAGAGAGAGAGAGAGAGCCCGAGCTGGGGCTGAGGTACTCACAGCGGCTCCAGGGAGTCCCGGTCGGCCTCGCTCGCCAGGGGACCCTCGGGGACCCTGCGGAAGGAGGTGGAGAGGAGACGTCACCCTTTGAACTGAGGGGGTAAGAGCAGGGGCGGAGGGAGCAGGCGGGCCGGGTCGGGTGGAGGTGAAGGTAAACCGAGAAGCGGGAAGAAAGGATTACCATGGGGCCGGGGGCTCCGTTTTCACCGGGAAGGCCGTTTTCTCCCTGCGGACACACACACACACATGTCACTGTCCATGCATGTCACAGGGCGGCGCGGCTCGGGCCTTTAAACAGAGTGTTTCGTGGAAAGCATCGGGGGACCCACGGAAGAACACGCACGTTTTAACCACAGCAAGTGTCCGGAACACCCTGCTCTTTCCCAGAAACACCGCCTTCTGTGTTTTAAACGCGTGTGGGTTTACGGGAAGTAACTCCTGAGCTTCTCATGGATGTTCACTCGTTTCTAAACTGGACGGTCCGAGGCAGCAGCCCTCAGGGAAGCGTTAAGAGAGCTTCTCAGCCAGTCACTGCGACGCAGCTCTTACAACTCGGAACTCGCTGAGTTTTGGGGAAAGCTACCCCCCAAAACTTAAGGTCAGCTGTGCCGCTCCCCTGAATTTGCTTATGAAAGTGAGATTTTGCTGAGATTCACCTTTAATCCAGGAGCACCCGTTTCACCCTTCTCTCCATTCCGTCCGTCGAAGCCCTAGGAAACGGGTGACAGGATGAACACGTTAAAATCCGCTCAGCGCGCAGAACGCTGGGAAACTCGACATTGCTTTTTGATGGCTCGTCTTCCACCTCACACTATGTTCCACATCGACTTGGATCATTAAAAACTCCGCCTTCGAATAGACTGGAGACATTTGATGTTGATTTTACAATAGAAAAAAAAATCTGAACTAGTTAGGAGGTGTAATTGAGTCCACCTTAGAAGATGCCTTAACTTTAGAGCAGCAAATACCTGTGCCATGGGTTTTAGTTGTAGTAAGGTGGTAGATTTTTGGCTCGGATGGTTAAGTCTAATACTGTGTGTAGGATAAACTTGCTTAATTATACCTGTAAGTCATAGTAAGACAATGCATATGCATCACTCTTATCATGTGTTTTGTTCTTTGACAGCTGCGATACGACAACTTTCTTTCCCAAGTCTTACATTTACTCAAATTTACTTGGGTCAGGTGTTCCTGAAAATGCTGAGTTTGGGTCTACAATTCCTACAACTCCAATATCCCACAATTCAATTCAAAAAGCTGAATTTTAAATTTAGCTTCACTACTTGGTATAAATAGCTAGTGTGTTTGTAGCGTCCACCGCTGGGGGCACATAGTCAGGGATATTACTGGCGAATAACACCAACAAATGAGGCAGCTCGTGGCTGATGCAGAGACTCGACTTACCCTGTGTCCTTTCATCCCAGGGAATCCAGGCATGCCAGCGGGACCTTTCATCCCCTGAAAGCGACGGGTGGAGAGAGGTTAATGACTCTTCCAGGAGCAGCCCAGCCCCGCAGTGACACGCCTTCATCCTGAGGTCAGGCCCGGTAATTGTCTAACAGCTTTCGAGGGAAGAGCCATGGGATGGCTCCCGCTCCCTCCGTCCCTCCGCGGCTGCTGCTGACTTACCGGAGGGCCAGGCAGGCCTCGCTCTCCCGTCCGTCCGGGTCTTCCAGATTCCCCCTGGGGAGGGAGGGCACCGAGTCAGTGACACGTACCTGGTAGCCAACTAGCACACGGACTCGTGTGCGCTTTTCTCACCAAGAACGCGTGACAATGGCTGTGCTAACCCTGTTATACCAAAGTCAGCTTTCTGAATAGAAGAAACGAGGAGGGATTCTCCACCTCAATGTAAACCTCTGAGCAATGCAGGCATCTCTCACCCGGGACATACTATGACTGCTCCCCACCCACTGAGAACTTGCCATTGGCATTACATGGGAAGGGAAGCGTAGCATAATATTAAAGGCGTTCATAAGTCTTGAAATTCAGAAAATGGGGACAACTTCTGAAGAAATAGGCATAAACTGTATTACTTAAAGGGACAAGTCTGTTAGTGCAAGAAACGGAGAGAAGAAACTTCTCTCTCCTCCCAGTAAGTGACACAGTCACTGGGTGAGTCTTCTTGATGGATTTGGGTTGTAACAAGTTGCATATGTAGTTATGCAAGAACGGTTAACCTTAGATATTCAAAGATCAATACGAGCTTGTCATGAACGTGATTTTTGAGGAAAGTGTTTCTCTCTGAAATTGTGGCATGTGGTGTAGGCTACGTTGAGCATTCCAAGTTGGATTTTGCTGTATCTCCATTCGCTCCTTAGACACTTACATCTTTTCCAGCGGGACCCACTGGACCAATAGCACCAGGAGGTCCTGGAGGGCCCTGAACAGAAGGAAATGGAAAGTAAGTAAATCCGCAGGTGTTTCTGTTAGTCAGTGAATTATCACGTGTCGTGTGCATTCGTGGAAGAAATCCTTTTAGAAAACACTCAGCATTTCTATCAAGAAAATAACACATGGAGCTAATATCGCGCCTGCATTGTATCTAGTTTTTGCTGTTTGTTCAACTTGTTTTTGAAAATTAAACATTTTTTAATGCTGACTTGATTGCAGGAGCCTCTTCTCTCCTTTGTTAAACTGACTTTTTACGAAAACTAAAAAGATCGTGCATCTATGTTTTGTATCACATATGCATATTTGTAAATTTTAATACGATTTTTCATTTTTTGAGGTATTGAATTTTAAGTATATAGGTATTTCAAAATACTTTTATAATATTAAAGTAACTTCACCTTCATTATTTACACAGCATGTGTTCCTGGAGAATCCTATTAAATTATGTGTATTTCTACTAAATTAAGTTTTATGAATCACATAGCAGAGGAGTAGATGTGAAGGTGAACTGAGTGGCTCAGGAAGATTAGATCTATGTTTAGGAGATGGACGATTTGTATCCGCACGAGTGAGTGGATTGTTGTAATGTCTAATTAGCCAGAGAACTGCTAGGTAAACAGTGTCTCTTAGACGTTGAAACCATTGAAAAGGGTCCAAAAAGTCTGCAAAACCTACTCAACTATCATAAAAACACCATTTACTATTGTACGTTGGAAGCATAAACTCAATCTAAACTTTGCAGGAGCCCAGGGTTACGCTTTGGAAAACGAGGGTGGTTTCTATACGGAGTTTTCCGTTTATTAAAGTAGATGTGATCGTCACTCACCGAAGGACCAGCTTGCCCAGGCTCCCCAGGGGGGCCTTGGTATCCCGGAGAACCCTAGTGGGCAGAAAACTGTGTAAATATTTTCCAAAGTAACTTAAACCCTCCCGTGGTTCATTTACACCGAAGACAGTATGTGATTAGGATTTTTAAGCGAGGTCAGCAAGTTTCGTTCCAGTTTACCGTGATATGGAAGCCAAAAAACTTCCAGATCAGAATCAATGTAATTGACTCCATTTCATCTACTCAATTCCACTGAGACCGAATTGTGGCAAATGTGAGTCACATGGCATGCAAGTTAAGCATGTGGTTCGGTGTGACCGGGTTTTGATTACTGAGAGTTGTTTGTGGGAAGGAATCGAACATGTTTGCAGAAATGATGGTTTGTTGGTTGCGACTTCTCTATGGCGATGGAACTATGCACGCTGGTGTGGCTGAAGGATGGCAGGGTCTGTGTGACCTTGACTTACAGAACATGCATGAACAGAAGCACCACTAGGGACATACTTACAGGGGATCCAGGATGACCAGATGCACCAGGGGGGCCGGGAGGGCCTGGGGGGCCCTGGAATGCAAATTTAAAAAATAAGAACAAAATACATGCATCTGAAACATACTCTATTCAAGCATCAAAGAGGCGCCATTACACAGGGATGATAACGGTGTCTTTAAAAATGCGAACAATTAGTGCGTAATGGTTACTCATGTAATCGCTACTCATGGATAGGCTTAATTTTATTATATTTACAATAAAGGTATTACAGAAATGTCACTCTAGATGAAATGCCCACCAATTCAACAATTATTGGTAAATATTACAATTTGTTGGCCTGAAACCCCCCCAAAGGGGATTTACAATCTGGAAAAATGCAGCAAAATGCTAGGAAAATCCCTTCAATATTAGGATGCTGGAACAAGAAACATTTTATTTTTATTTTTTCTGCCTGGAAGCCCCCACTCATTTTAGAAAAGTAGTTATTGCATTTTACGCAACCTCGTTTCTACAAACAATGGTATAAATCACCCCCAAAGTTCTCAGTGCATCACTGAATCATACAGACATGGAGGTTTAGAGGTGCATCTGAGAATCATCTGTATTTCGGACAATGATGAATTACAATTAATTTAATTGACTCCATTTCAGTTTAATCTACAGTTCTGAGAACTTGACTTATCATTTTCTCAGAACTGTAGATTAAACTCAAAAACATTCAGCGTTGTACCCTGATGTATAAAGACTACAGGTTTGTTATTACATTTTCTCTTGTGACTTCTTTTCTGAAATATTAATAAGTAGTGGCTTTTCAGTATTTGTTTTTTTAAGTAAAAACTGTATATCTGATTTAAATGTAGGGTTCATAATATGAATGTAGCTGCCTAAGAGCAGGTGCTAACACAGTTAATATAATTCCCTGGCTTTGAAAGGGGCACACCCACACCCACAAATTATAGCCCCTGTAACGTTAGAGATTTGTAAAAGTCTCTTTTTTGTAGTTTATGTAAATTTTAATGGACTTTCTTTAGCCACTTCATTTGGATGTATTCATTAAGATTTTGTCATGTTAGAAGTCCCCAATATGGGGACCAATGATCTAGCCAACAATGTGCCATGATCCCTGGGAATCCGGTCTTCCAGCTCACTTACACTTATGTGCCTCTTGCTCAGTGAGATGGTCACCTGACCTCGTGGTGCTCCTCCTGATAGGCCCTCCCAACAGGGTCATTTGCATGCGACACCGTGTATCATGGGCACATACGTGCACAGACCCCAATGCTTTCTGCTATTTTCTTATTTCAAAACCCCAGGTCATTCACATAAAAGAAACCTTTGGGCACAATGTGTGGAGCATCACTGTGGCAGATGAACTTCAGACTGGATGAATCCTGTAAGTGACTGTATTTGATTGTGTTGGATTCCAGGATATGAATTGAGACAGATTAGGATGTTGGACATTCATACTGCACATGTCGTCTAGAAAGTAGCAGTTAATTAGTGAAAAGACAAGAAAAGAGGCTTCTGAGAAACTGAGATGAGAGAGAGAAGCAGCGGCAGAGACAATTTGGTTGAAATGAGGAACATATGTGAGTGTGAGACCGAAACCTGAAGGCAGGGGGTGGGCTGGTGTCAGTGGTTCTGAGGACGGAACCAAGTGGTCAAACAGGCAGAAACGAGAAGATCGGCAAGAAGGGAGCTAGGACGGAGGATCATGATTTTTGATGACTGGTTTGAAAGTGCCGGAGGCGGTGGTGCGTATTGTCTCATTATTCTGCTGAGCCTGCCTCTCTATAGCTTTGCAGTCTACAGAAAGAGTTGCTTGGTGATCCTTTCCCTAACGCTGGTCTTTTTGCCTCCATCTCCTTCCCCATCCTTCCCAGGGAACGAGCTGCTGTATACAGCGCCGCTGTGATGCCCTGTCCCTGGGAGAACAACCTTTCAGATTTATCAGAGACTAAACGACACGCAACTAACGACCAGAAAGCCGGTACATACCGCGGGCCCGGGGTAGCCTGCGAGGCCGGCTCCGCCCACTCCGGACTTGACGTCGTAGGACTCGAACTGGGGAGAGTAGTTCTGGGGGAAAAGGACCAGACAGACAGGGTCACGGTGAGACAGAGATCGCGGTTCTTCTCTGAACTGCTCAGAAGCAGCGCACCCAGCACCTGCCATCCACAGGGAGAACCTTCCCGCAGGCCAGAGGGTGTGGTACATATCGTTTCATTACCTTGCTTGGCCTGTCTCTCCATAGCTTAGAGTCTACAGGAAGAGTTGCTTTGTGATCCTTTAACTACCTGCACCCAGTGTCACCCCCACATCCTCGGCTCCTCTCTGCTCTCCCCCACGCCTTTCCCAGCGGCATTTACAGCATTAGCAACCCAAGGGCAGAGGCTGGTGGAGGCATAGAGGCTTTCAGAGGATGAAAGAACTTCTCGTTGGGAGCAGAAAAATGGGGAAGTCAAATCATTTCCCCCACAGTTAGTGACACAGTAAAACCTCTCTCCCCTGGCTTCGGTCTGCTGTCCCACACACAGATTCACCCCCCAAACCAACATCTGCCTGGAAAATGAGCCCCTGGAGGAGAGGCAGGCTGGTGTGTGTGGGCTGAGTTTTCGTGGAGATGATTCCACATCAGACTGCCGGCTCAGCGATGGGTTCTGTTCGGTGCCAGGACCAGAGTTGGTGAGGCGCTACTCTGTGCTTCTCGCTAATCGGTGCTTGGAAATAATTTTTTAAAAACTCCCAGTGACCTGTGTACGTAGGGATTTTAAGTCTCTCCTTACCCCAGCTCAGCAGAACGGGTCCTCTCTGTGTGTGTGTGTGTGTGTCTGTGTGGTTATTTGTTTCACAGGCCGAGTTAGTTGCTTTTCAAGGGGAACAGAACCCTGCTGACTTGAAGTCAGAAAGGGATGTTCACAGCTCAACTGCTTTTCACCCAGACGTCCAGGAGCATTGCCATTGGGGGTGATAAGCGAAATGATCGCAATTCCTAAATTCTCTGGCTAATGCTCTGGGCAGGTGACGGTTCGTCCCTCACACAGAGTGCATGTGGGCCATGCGTGCTGAGAAGGGGGGCGTTTTGCGGCCACACAGCGGTAACAGCATCAGTGTCATGAGGAGGAGTGAATGTTGGTGGAACCTTTAGGAAAGTCCCCAGCACTTACCAGCACTAACTGAGAACTTGTTAGAGCCATACCATCGGGGAGTAGAGATAAGGAGCCCCCGGGGAGAGGGTGGCAGGGGCTGGAGAACAGGGTCGGGGAGCGGGTTTCACGGGAGACCTCTGTGCAGACGTGACTCACCTGGCCGCCGGTCGGGCAGGATTCACAGATGCCGGGGGCGCCGGGGGAGCCGGGGGTGCCTGGCTGCCCGGGGAGACCGGGATCGCCGTTCCTCCCCGGAATCCCGGGAGGACCCTAAAAAAAAAAACACATAAAAATGAACGGAATGGCACAAAGTCCCGGCGACTCAGAATCACGGTCAAGCAGTAGCTGGTCTGCTGGAGAAATGGAGGCATCTATGGAAGTGAGACATTTTTTGGGGGAAATACACCTTTTCAACCAGCAGTTCTCAACCTGTGGGTCGCGACCCCTTTGGGGGTCCATCGACCCCATCACAGGGGTCGCCTAAGACCATCAGAAAACACAGATATTTACGTTACGATGCGCCACAGGAGCAAAATTACTGTTAGGAAGGAGCAAAGAACATAATGTTATGGTTGGGGGTCACCACCACATGAAGAACTGTCTTAAAGGGTCCCGGCATATTAGGAAGGTTGAGAACCACTGTTTTAAGCGAAACCCCATGAATAACTTCTTTGCCGTTCATGCTTTTGCATAGGGACCTGCACTTCATTTTGGAACCTGTTGGTGGGGATGAGGACACTGTGTATAAAGCTGGGGAAGCTTCGTTCCTCACGAGGACGGTCGTGGGGTCTCCGCTGGAGTCACTTTGTGTCAGTATTTCAATACATGCTCCCCAGTAAACGCACAAACAATGAAAGTTCAGTTGTACAAAGGCTATCAGATTTTTTTTTTTAAAGCAAACTACAGTGGCACATCGAGATACCAGTTTAATTCGTCCCGTCACCTTGAGGCGTGGGAAACTATGAGACGCTCGAGTCTCGGTAAACTGGTGGGTCTTGTGTGCAGTCGACCGATCCGTGCGATGACTCCTATCTCAACTGTTGCTCATATTTCAAAGCAAAAATCGCTCACTCGATGGCTCGTCTCTCAAACATCTCGTGGGTTAGGGCCCTCGTATCTCGAGGTACCGCTGTACCTAAGGAGCTAATGCTCTCCCACCGCAGGGTGACTACTTACGGGATCTCCCTTGGGGCCTTGAGGTCCGTGGCCGTTCGGAGGGCGGGTAGGCTGGTGGATGGAGAAGGTGCAGGTTAGAAAGACGTGGCAGGGTAGGGGGGTCCTTTCCCAGGAAGTCCGTCTCAGGGGGCCACCCTGTCTCTCATCCCACAGCCCACGCAGTCTCTGGCTCTGAACCAGAGGGCCCGGCTTTCACGGGGGAGGCCGGCAGGGCTGTGGCCAGGCTGCTAGAGGAAGGAGCCACGGCTTCCAGACAAACGGGGGGCTGTGGCGGGGGAGACAGGGGCTTGGGGGTGTGTTGTGCTGTCCGCTCACCGAGGTGGGAGGCTGCGGGCACACGGCGCAGCACTCTCCGAACGGGATCTCGGGGTTGGGGCAGTCCAGCTCCTGGTCGTCACAGATGATGTCGTCGCAGAGAACAGATCCTGAGTCGCAGACGCATATCTGGCACGGCTCCGGCTTCCACACGTCCCGGTCCGCGTACGACTGGCCCAGGTGGGAGCATCCTCCGTCGATAACTGCAGAACAGGGGGAGGGAGGGAGACGGTGTGACATCGGTGCCCGTCCGGACGACCTGTCACGTTCGCTATGACGTCACGTGTGTTCCCAGCAGCCAGAGGGGAGCTGGTGTGAAACACGTCAGTTTTCCTCCATTTCACAAAGTGCATCTTCTTATGAGGCTGCTTATGCAATAATAATAATAATAATAATAATAATAATAATAATAATAATAAAAAGATCCCAAGGCTATCCTGTTTTTCCGACCTAATGTGCTAAGCGGTAAGAGACGGCGTGAAATACCCAATCCGTTGATGAGCATCCCATGACCACAGAGTGCAAACGTCTCTGAGGGCCGAGAAGCACTTTGATGGGACACAGCGCGAGGATTGAACACCGGTGGAAAGCGCACACCGCGGAAACGTGTTTATTAATTGTGCCTCTCGGCCCACCGGCTGTGTTTGCTCCGACAGCAGACGGGAGCCCTGAACGATGAAGATAACCCGGTTTATTAACGTCTGTGAGAGACCTTCAGGCCAAACTCAGCCGCTCCCGGCAACAGAGCCTCGTCCAGAACCGGGGAAAGCGTTAGCGTTAGGACGCTCGGTGCAGACACAGACTCTCTCACCGCAGCTCTCGGGGGTGCAGGGGGTTCACGTGGTTTGACCGGACGGTGGATGTGCCACATGGATGTGAAGAGGTTTCCAAGTTACAAAACAAAAGTGTGTGTGTGTGTGTGTTTAAAAAAACACACAAATGTTGCTAAGACCAGAGTAAAAAAAAAAAAAAAAAAACCTCATGAAAAGTATGAATCATGACCATTCGGGGCTTACGAGGGCCCCAAATTTGCTTCGACGCAGATTTCAGGCTGGCTCAGCAGCTCTTCCCCCTGAATCAGCGTAGGGGATGCCAAGATAAAACCCGGTCCCAGCCGCGGCAGGCCGGAGCTGCGGCTGCGGTGAAATGCAAGCTCGGGTTGGCGATCCCTGTGCTAGCTGGCCAGCAGCGAATCATCGGAAGGAGTTTCTTAAACACCTGCGGGAAGTCTGGCAAACAAGGAACGGTGTCCTTGCTGCCCAGTATACTTGTATTTTTGTGAAAAGTGATCTCTTACTTTATTTTCTCAGAGCCGAGGTCTTAAAGGGCCCGCTGCAGCAAGCGGCCTGCCTGCGGGAGGGAAGGGGTTAACAGCCACGCCTTGAACGGTGGGTCCTGAGCTTTTTTACACACAGCCACGAAGTCTCCTTTTTACGCTCCCGTTTCTCCACCCCCCGCATAGCTGAAGAGATGAGGGGTTAGGTCTGTGCTGAGGGTCCGGGGTTTACAGGTTTAGCTGAGTGCCAGTCCCAGGTTCTGAGTCAGAATCTGTAGACGCCCCCGCCCCCCCCCCCCACCCCATCCCCTCCTCCCCTGTGCCCCTTCGCGTGTGGCGAGGATGAAGTGTTATTGATATAAAATTGTATGCACTTAAAGCGACCTTCACAGCCCTGTGCCACTCCCCCTCCCCCAGGGATTCAAAAAGTTTAAAAGTCCTTTCTGACCTCGAGTGACAGTTACCCAATGCATTCCACGCGCATAAAAGAAGGCATGGCTGTTTGACCGCAGGTTTTAGCCCTGCTGGGGCGTCCCTCAAGTTTGAAACAGACCCAGGTGGACGGTCGTCTGATCGTCGGAAGAACCGTTCCTTCTTGCTTCGTGGGCACGGAGGCCGACCGTGGGTCTCAGCCAAAGCGCAGGCCTGTCCGCGGTGTGGAGAACACTCTTCCTTCTGTGTCTGCGAGCAGCGGCTCGGCCGAGGCGGGCATCGCACTCATCGCTCTCTCAGCAGAGCTGACCCCTAAGCTGGCCGTTTTTCCAGAAAGATCTGAACGTCTTAACGAGATGGAAGCTGTGTAAGAAGCTTGCACGCATCCTTCCTTTGGAGTTTGCCCTGCCTTCCTTTGCAGAAGAAAACTCTCTCTCAGTTAACTTTATGGAATGTCCCAACGGACCAGTCTGAGGTGGAGCTTCGCCTGTGAAGAGTGTGGATTTGGGGGTTCCTGCCCCCCCCCCCCCCGAGAACGCCACGGGGCAGAGGGAGGACGCAGGGAGGAATGCCTCACGGATCCTGGAAAAGTGCCCAGAGACCAGAGCCTAGAGTGATTCCCACACGCACAGGTCACAGGTGGGGAGGAGGCTTTACTGAACCTGACGGCGGTACCCACCCCACAGCACGCGTGTGTATGCGGGACATCGTCATGTGTGCGCTTCACGTGCATGCAATTTTATATCAAAATACTTCAACAAAGCTGGAGGGGGAAACGCGACTGCTTTCTATGAATGGTTCCCAGCTCCATGTCTCCGGATCAGGAGCATCTTCCCACGCTGACCACAAGACCCGTCACACAAATCAGTTATTGAACCCTCGCGGCCTGTTTGCGGCGGCAAAGGAGCATGGCGGTTTAAACTGGGGTGAGTGTCTCCTGGGTTAAATGCCTCCTCTTCCTGGGTTCTGAAAGCACCCCAAAATGTCCGGACATTTCCTCCCTGTGCCTTCCCCCTCCTGGTCCGTCCCCCTGAAGGCACCATCCTCGCTAGAAAGAAGTTTCCCATCTGCTCTGCCAGCAACTAAACGCACGGGCACGCTATTGACTGGTTGACCCTGGGAGCCCATGGGTCAGAATGGGTTAAACCCGATGTCAGACCCACAAAGCCTGTTCCTGACCCCCCTGCTCCCCAATCTCCTGAGGGACCATGTGCATTGCATCTTCTATAGCCAGTGCCCCCAGGGAGGCCTGAGCCCTCTGTTTTTTTTTGTTGTTGTTGTTTTTTTTAAAAAGGGATATTGGTCCAGGTGACAAGGCAGATGCTCGGGAAGGAAGAGGGAAAGCCGTTGAAGGCCTGACGTCCTTTCTTTCCCAGACAGGACGGGTTTGCTCCCTCTACAGGCGGGTCCTGGACGCTGGTGGCTGTGGGCAGACTTTTCTCAGCTGCGCCCCTCGGTCATTCTTTTGAACGAGTGGTGACTTTCTTGCAGCTTCCTCTCCTTTCCTGTTCTTTGCCTGACACTCTGTGCTGGCATATGTCCTCCCGGGAGCTGACACGCTTCCACAGACGTCGCACGGCCCTCACATGTGGCTAAAAGCCCCGCTATACGTGGGGATCAGGGCCTCACAGGCAAGTTCTGTCTTCAAGGGACACGGTGCTCCCTTGGCCAGCACAGCATCAGGAAGGGAGGGAAAGTGGCTCACAGACACTAGCCATCTCCCTATCCCCTCTGATAAAGAAATAGGGGAGTCCCTCTGCAGACACGCTAAGCACAGAGCAGATGATCGCATGCTCTCTACCGGACCAGTAACACATCTCCCGGCCACTCCCCTCCCCGTGTGACCACTGCAGCTAAGCCCCCAGCCTCGTTTGCAATTAACGGCAAACGCCACCTCCTCCGTCACTCGATGCTTCCGGCCCCCGTACAAAGCGCGGTCCTGAAATACATTGAACACGGACACACAGGCAGCTCGCTGCACCAAGCCATGTCCTTGCGGGGATCTGCATTACAAAAACAAGGCTGTGATGGCTGACTTTTCTCTGTCAGTGAAAGGAGAAAAGGGTGAAGCTAGTTTGTCATCCTCTCCTCTGAGCTGCTTCTATCTCTCTGGTTTGGAGCTTTGGGGAGAAATAAAACCCACGAACACAATTTAATATTGCTGGATATGCTGAAATATTTCTCTGTTTTCCTTCTTCACATGCTAACTTTTTGCTGACTCGATTGTTATGACTAAAGCGAATGCAAATCACGTCTGTCTTAATTCCACTTTCGTCGTGAAAATAGTATTCCCTACAGCCTCCGCGTTGCTAATTTAGCTTGAGTGACCAGTTTGATATTTTCCTCTTCTCTTTTTACTGACAGATCTGATAAGTCAGTCATCCTAACATTCTTGTCCTGTTGCGCTAGAGAGTTGAATCTTTTGTCAGCGTACAGATGGAGTTTCCTGTAGTCTCCAACTGCAGTGTGTTTGACTCAGAAATGACACTAACGTTCGGAGGACATACCTTTTTGTGAAAGATGTTTCTGCTGCTTTCACATTGATCGGGATATCTTTAAATATGTCAGTTAACGCAGAGGGCTTTAGACCGCCAGAGATGGGCAATTTCAGTTTTAACATGTTGTTTGCCTGGGCGAGGCAGAGTCTGCTTATTCTTGCCCTCATCAGCAAACTTTAAAAAAAAAATCTACAATGACGAGTCATCAAAATTTTATGATTCTCTCAACTGCTGCACCTCATTCCTTGTCTGCAGGTCCCAGGGTCAAGGTCCTCTCCCCTGATGCCTTCTACACCCTGCACCTTTAAGATCAGAGTCCGAAAAGGTACTTTTTTTTTGGAAAAAGGATGCCAGTTTTCTGCAGAACACCCTTCCTGTCTGGTCTCAAACCACCAAGCGAACATCTGGAGTTCAGTCCCGTTGTTTGTTTTCTCCCGACCTCACGAGAACAAGGTTTCCCTTCAAGACCACCCAGTGGCAGCTGGGAAACCTGGCCTCCATTCCACACACACAGAAAAGGGGGTTCGAGCAGCTGCAGGAGGAGGCGGGGCCCCTGGACCCCCGGCGTCAGGGGCCCTCCACAGGCAGGCGGTCTCACCTGGACGCGGCTTTTCGGGAACGTTCTAAGCCAAACCCCCTCTTGAACCTCTCACTGCCTCTCTGCTTCCCTTCCCTTCTCAGTCTAGACAGCCGGAGCCCGCCAGCCAGGGGCTCCCCGGGTGTTTTTCCGACTTTAATGAACTCAGAGGCCGGGCTCTGCCTCCCTCCGCACCAAATAAGGAAGAAAAGCCGGCTTCACCGAGGCAGACGCTTCTCAGCGTGAGTTCTAAACGCCAGTGGGGCCCGTACCAGCGTCTGGTTGCTTTATCGGCGCTTTCTCCATCTCTGGGGCGATTCAGTTCGTGGCCTGTGCTTGGAATGTGCCCCCTGCTCTCGGGGGCAGACCTGTGACCCCCGCCTGGAAAAGTCCGAGGGGCCGGTTAGTTCATCCGAAAGGAATCCGCTTCGTCCGTGTTTGCCTTCGGCCCAGACAGACATTCCCGCGGTTAGAGGCACTCCCGGGACGGACGGCAGGGAGCTCACTTTTTCCGTCGTTGTCATCTTGACGGGGAACAGGCCCCCGGGCCCCCTCGGAAAATGCTGGGTTCACCCCGCCCCCCCTGCCTCCTCCCTCCCCCAACCCCCAGCTCTGGGTGTGGAGAGCAGGGGCCCTCGCTTTCCCAGGGAAACTGTTTTCCAGGAAGCAGCCCGCTGAGGACCGCCCGCCAGGTGCCCGTGCCCAGCACAGGCCGTGCCATCCTCCTGCTGAAACCCAAAGCCCAAAGCCAACCCTCGGCCCTGTCAGCGGGCAGCTCCCTCCCAAACCCTCTGCCCAGTGGAAGGAAGAGCTGGCTCACCGCCAGGGGCTCCGCCCAGCTCCGCCCTGGGCCGGGGGCGCTGGGTACAGGGCACCCTGCTCTCTGGTGGGCACCCCTGGAGGTGCAGAAGCAGCGGGACCTGCTGAGGCTCAGCTCTCCTCCAGGGAAACACACAGCTGCTGCCTCGAGGTTCTTAGAAAGACGCCTGCAGGTCAGGCATGGACCAGGAGGCTCCACCCCTGCAAAACCCGCATCCCGCTCCCCCTCCTTTCCAGCAGCATCACCTGGGGGGCTGGCTGCTCCCCCAGTCTGCAAGGTCTGTCTCCTGCCAGCACCCCGCCAGCACGCCCTGCCTGGAGCCCGCAGGCCTCGGGGGAAATGGGCGTTGCCGCCCAGGAGAAACAGCATTCTGCACTAAGACGTGACTCCCTGAGACTGCGCTCCACCAGCCTGGAGAGGAGGTCTGGCTAAAGTAGAGGGAGCCCCTTGTTTAAGACAATGGACGTAGCCACTCAATATGGAGAGCTGGACAGCAAAACAATCCGCCTTCCGAAGCGTCATTGTTTGGGGTGACTTTTAGGCTCACTGTCCCCCGCTAGGCAGCTGGGTTTCCTTATAGGAGGGGCACAAACCAGGAAACGTGAGGGCTACTTAGTCTGTTACAAGTCCTCCTGGCAAGCACGAAGGGACAGATCCCCACAGCCTGTGCCTCGGACCCGGTGCTCGGACTCTCCACTGACCGTTGGCAATTCTAACGCAAAGAGAGGATGCATTGGAATAGCAACATGTAAGCTCACAACTTAAGAACACTTTTCAGTGAATTGTAGCTGATTGGCCCCAGTGAAGCAATCTGACTGAGAAATACCTTCCTGAAACACTTGTGTCCAGTAAAGACTGCAACAGGAACCCAAAAAATACTCCGAAAAGGTTGTTATACATCACAGGTGGAACTTTACATGTCACATAAAGTCGTATATTTCATGTGGGACTTTCTATATAACATAAAGTTAGATATTACACATGGGACTTTCTATATAACAAAGTTAGATATCACAGGTGGGACTTTACATGTCACATAAAGTCATATATTTCATGTGGAACTTTCTATATAATATGAAGTTAGATATTACACATGGGACTTTCTATATAACATAAAGTTAGATATCACAGGTGGGACTTTACATGTCACATAAAGTCATATATTTCATGTGGAACTTTCTATATAACATGAAGTTAGATATTACACATGGGACTTTCTATATAACATAAAGTTAGATATCACACATGGGACTTTTCTTAAAGGGCCCATAACATCAAGCACCTCTCCAAACAGACTTCCCATATGGAGACGATCGTGTGTGTGCGTGTGTGTATTTGGCCACACGCTATTTCCTGATTTCCCCAGGAAAGCCCTCTTTAATATCTAACCCTCACCCACGTCCTGTTGTTAAATCTCATCAAGAATTAGAGGGTCCAGCTGCCTGGGACCCTCCTGTCTGTCCGCAGTGGTTCTGCACCGTTGCCGGTCAGCCGCTAGGGGGCGAGCCTCTGAGTTAAAAGCTGGCAGGCCCCCTCGGAGGACAGGAAATAGAAAACAGACCTCAGCTCTCCAGGCTGGAGCCAAACCCACTGGCTCTCTGGAACCCTCGCCACGCTTTGTGCGGACATGCGTCCCGGGCCAGGAGGCGTGGGTGAGGCGGCTCGGGGATGTTCGCGAGAGCCGCGCTCTGTCTCTGGGGTTCTGGGGGCACACCTGCGAGCTTTAGGGTGCTTTCCCCTCCAGGCGCTGCCACCCCCTGGCACCTCCCCAAAGCCCCCGCACAACGGGCAGCCGAATTGTCCGGAAAAGCCCCCCACCCTGGGGAACAGAAGATGTCTTTCTCTTTAAAAAATCTCTTAAACATGAGCCACCAGCCGAGCAGAATCCCTCCCCACTTCCTCGGAACGAACAAGCAAAGTCCCAAAGCGGCTTGCCCTTTCCCTGCAGCTGGAGAGAGAAAAGGGGTGTGTGTGGGGGGTTCAGGCAGTTATGTAATGCTCCGATAATAATGTGGGCACATGCGTTTCCCTCCCCAAAGCGGGGGCCGGGAGACCAGTAGCCCGGTGACCCATGTCTCCTCAGGCTTTGAACAAAACACCCCAAGACTTGTCCTCTTTCCCACGAGTGGAAACGCTCTGATTTTTTTTTTCTTCCCCCCTTTTCCAGAAATCAGAAGAATCTTAAAAGCTTCCCAGGAAAAGTAAGAGTCTTCACTGCGATGGGGGTGTGGTAAGAGGCGCTGGGCTTGCTGGCCAACGCGTGGGAGTGGAGCATCTTCTGGGAGGGTCCGAGGGGGAGGGGGA